>APFE030248664.1:24619-87898 GCA_000404065.3 Pinus taeda
TAAAACATACCTTTCCAATGCTCTACACCCCCCCCGACTTACTCTGTTTCATGGCCTCATGAAAACGTTATAATTAACATGGAGAGCTGTAAGAGAATAGGCGGGAGAGGGCACTTCGTGAGGAGGTCTGCAACCATGGTGAGCAACCAAATTATCAAAGAATTGGTTCAATTGATCTGCAGGCATATCGTACAAGGCCTAGTACCCAGGTGCAGGGTGCCAAATAATTGGGCTACGGAACCGGTATCCTAACCAACACGGCCCAGCACGCAGGATGTGCTGGCCGTAAAGGGCCAACCGTTCAACAGCCAACTCAAAATTCTCGTACTTGAATGGCTCCCTGAGCTGGTTGCTTGGGGTAGAAATCCGATAGCGGAATTTGGCAGATTCCAGGGCAGCATCCTTAATAGCCATAAAGTATTCCAAGCTATTTCGGATCAAAACCTCATGCATGGGCCCTAGCAGTTCCATGACACCTGGGGTTCTCATAAGGCGTTTGTGCGACTGCCATAATTGAACGGGGTCTCTAGGCTCGGCCCTGACCCATAGATCTAGGCTGTTCTCCTGCCTCTGGAAGGCATTGTAAGCCTTGAGCCACTTCAACTGGTTGACCCCGTATGAAACAAAGGCTTGTAGCTGTATATCTCCCACAAAAGGGCCAGGGTTTAAATCAGTTTCCTGCTCCAGCACCATATTATGCAAATAGAACTCACATAGGGACCGTTGGACCTTAACCCCATAATGTTTACAACAATCAATAAAATCATTAACAGTATTAATCTGAATGGGGGCACCTGCCCTGGCGGCTTTTATTTTCAGTCTTAAGTACCTTTCAAGGAGAAATAAAGCATAATTCTTTGCAGGGGCTCTGCAAGTCAAAACATCATCATACAACGAACATACAGTGTCCAATTGTTTAATAATAGTATCTAGTCGACGTGTTACCTTGGCAACCTTCTCCTGTTCCTTATACCATCCTTCAAAGGCTTGACTTTCTGATTGACTCATGTTCCGCAGTTGCTGCTGCAGCTCTTCATGTTTTTCCCGGGGGATCATTTGTTCCCTTAACTACTCAACTTCCTACTGCAACTCCTCATATTTTTCCCGAGGGATCATTTGTTCCCTTAGCTGGTCAACCTCCTGTCGGGCCTGCTTCATCTCATGGTGCAAGGCCTTAGTTTTTGGATCCATTCTCCATGATTTCTGAGAGGCAGGGAGTCTTACCTGGACCTTCCTGTTTCGCTGCCTGGTTGCCTCAGTTTGGACTGTGTTACACTGAAATTTGTCACCTTGACTATCTGCAGTCTATATGGCCTCATCAATAGCCACATTGTCCTCTTTGTCAAGCCCCATACCTCTGCTTTTCATGTCAAAACTTCAAAGAGAGAGAAAGTCACTTGAAAACATGTTTATCTCTGGGTACGCAGGTTCTCTCTACCTTGCCTGCGTGTACGCACTCCAAATACATTAGACCTGCGTAGTAATACGCTCTGTATACTAAAGCTAGGGTGCGTACCCCTGTAAAGGTCAAAAGGCGCAAGTTTCATCTTTAAAAAGTTACTTGTGGTCACTTCTAGAGCCTTCTAGAAGAGTTTTTGACGTGTATGGAGCGCCTCCAGATGGTTCATGCACCCCTATGATAGAGGAGCTTATCCCATCAAGAGAGGAGCTACCCCATCCAAAAGAGGGAGTATCCCATTGATGTTGGAACTGAATAACCTCCTCTAGAATACTATAAATACAGGCATTGGGCCAAAGGAGGGGAGGTTGAAAGCTGAACATTCTAAAGGGTAAATGCTGCTGGAATTAGGACTTCCATTGTTGACTTGTGAGGAGAGATCACTATCCTTCCTTGTTGCCATATTGGGAGTGGGTGAGCTTGTCAAAGTAGAGGAAATCTCTTGTTGGACCCGGGGAGGAGCTTGCACAACACCAAGGCTCAGGTTGTAATGGTTCCTTTTTTGTTTCCTTAATACAAATAAGTCCATTCTTCTCAATGATTTGTTGTTAATGAATTATTTCATGTACTCCTTGGTCTATGTGATGAATATGCTTTGTTTTATGAATTATTCAGGTGTTATGTAATCGTTTGCTTTGTTAGTGTATGCAGGTCTTAAAGTGAAGGAGGAGCTCATCTGGATCAGCAAGGCTGGACTGCTACAACAAGCGTTGGACCTAAGGTAAGATCGGAAAACACTTGATCTCTCATAGAATAACGTGTGTTTAGAGAAGGATTGTTCTTGTTTGGTTTGTTTGTCACTAGAGAGTCTTAGACTCCTAGGGAGGTTAGGTTTGTCCGCAAACATAACTCTTTCCGCATGACAAGGTTTATATGATCTCGTACATGTACCCACTCATCCTTGGGAAAGAATTTCCATGGAATTTGTGGGAGGTTTACCAACAAACATGAAGGGATATGAATGCATGTTCATGGTAGTTGATAAGTTCAACAAGATGTGCATTCTCAACCCCTATAAAAATACCAACAATGGGAAAGAAGCAACATACTTGTTCTTTTGGACATGTATGGGTGCACTTTTGGATACCAAGGAGGATCATTTTAGATAAGGACACAATATTTCTCAGTGCATTTTCGAATTAATGTGGGAGAGTTCAAACTCAAAGTTGAAGAAGCATACAACATTCCATCCAAAGACATATGGGAAAATAGAAGTAGTCAATAGAAATTTGATGCATATTTTGATGGGTTACAATCAGATTCATATGAAGACTCACGATGAAATTTTGATATATATAAAATAATTTTATAACAGGTTAATCCACACTTCTACTGGTAGGTTCCCATTTAAAACTTGTTTTGGATATTTTCTACCTTTACCTTGTTTATTACATATGGAAAATGAGGAGGGGCGAGGGAGGATCTCACATGGGATGCATTAATGGAAGAAACAATTGTTGAGAATATCAGGAAAATACATCTACAAGTACATGAGAAGCTGAAGAATTCACGTAAAGAAAAGTACAAGGGCATGTGTGATCAACACATAAAAAACAATTATTAAGAATGGGAGATAGAGTATGGTTACAGTTGAACAAGGAGAGCCTACATCATCTTACTAAGAAAATAAAGGCTCTATGGTATGGTACTTTCAATATACTAGGAAATTTGGGAGCTAATTCCTATATAATCAATCCACCCCCATACATTCACATTTACTCAGTGGTGAATGTGGAAAATTTGAAACTCTATGATCCTTCCATGTTGGACCAAGATGAGGACTAGGTACTAACTTCTATAGAAGGTTTAACACTATATGATTAGTAAGAGTTTATAGAGGATACACTTTTGCATAAGAGGTCTAGAACTACAAGACAGGGGCAGTATAAACTTTGGTAGATTGAGATGAAAGGATAACTTCTAGGCAAGGTTAAATGGTACTATAGGGAGAAGGTAGAGGGAAAATTCCTCACCTCATTCAGGAAAATATCTTAGGGACCAAAACCTTCCAAAAATTGGGAGGTTTGTTATGGATTGGATCATTATATTATTTGTCAACTATATAGATGATTTTGAGGTGAGAAAATCAGAGAAATGAAATTATAAGAACAATTTTAGTAAGGGTGGCTAGTTTGAAGAAATGGAGCTAGAAATCTATGCCACTTAAGCATCACACCTTTTGTTTCTATTATACACTTGAATACCATACCAACGGTGCAAGGGTTGCATTATTCTTCAGTTCCATATGTTGTTGTTGTGCATTCTGGTATTTTCATGTTGATGTTGCTTCCTTTGTTTTGTAATCGAACTCATATATTTATTTTGTACAGTTTGATAATTCACATATATCAACAGGTTTATCTATGATGTTAACCATGAAATTTTAGATCGATCTAGATCACAACATAATCATATTAAAACATAACTCAAGTAATTATGAATCAAAACTTTAAACCAAATTAAATCTTAATCTTAATATAATTATTTAAATTGATAATTGATACATATCTCTGTGGTTTAATCTTTTCCTTCTTCACTCACAAGCACTGAGTGGTTTGCTGGACTAGGAAAGCACCCCGTCGCATATATGATCCATAGCTCTATGCAATATATTGATTTGTATTTAAGCCAAACTCATTGATTAGTTCTAAACCCCAAGGAATCACTTAGTGGTAGTTATACTACTCCATAGGTCCACAAAATATTCAGTCAACTCCATCTTTAAATCCAGTTCACTGAGTAGTTTCACCACCAAGGGAAGTATTTAGTGGTAAATATATTGCTCCATGCAATATTATTTTATAGGTCCATCATTTTTTCCAAATCACTAAGTAGTTTCACCACCAAGGGAAGTAATTAGTGGCATATATACTACTCCATGTAATCTTTCGTACAAGTCCAAATAAGCTCCCTTCTCACTCACCTCTAAGTGAGTGTGGGCACTACCATCCAAGTAGTTTTATGTCGAAAATAATATTATTTACCACCACAACTCCCATACCATCACAACTCCCATTATCATCACAACTCCCATATCATTATGCCTCCAACAAGGCATGTGTTATTGTTCAACAAGTATATAAGTGGCTACCTAGCACTTTGGTGGTGGTAATAACTAAACTATATGCACTAAGTGGTTTCTGAGCCGAAGCTAGTAATCAGTGAAATATGTTCCTCCTGATTTGACTAAGGAATCTAGTTAGTTGTTAATATACTCACTGATACAACATTCAACATTTCCTTGTCATAAATAGAGTATAAATATGGCACATAAATGTCATAAGCACATGAGCATAATATTAATTAACATTTAGATTTGACATTTGTTCAATGGAACCCTTACATCATAAGAGATCTCATTGGGTAACCTCATCATGTTATTCCAAAAATGTCATTCATATATGGCATCATATTTTTAATAGCATTAAACAATCATTCTTCGATTGGTATTATTCTCGACAATGACTTTCCAAATGAAATAGCATCATATACATCAATTTCATCATTAACATACTCATGAAACATAACACATACATATGCTAAACAATATTAAAGTTAAGAGACTTCTTAGTATCCATGCAAACCACGCATCAATTTGAGACAACAATTTTCAAATTTAGCTAAAGGAATTCTCACCCAATTCCCTTCCTTTACCATTTTTTGGCCTTGGTTTTCACCACTAGTGCTTTCAACTAAAGCTTGTTTATGCATCTAGTTGGATAATGAAATTCGTGCTATTGTAATACTCATCATTTCATTCATTTATAGCATGTCCTCATCCATGCTAAGCATATGCTGCCAATTTTTAGCCTTTGTCGGTTTCATTTATGCTCACAACAAATATTAGGAGCATAATCATACATATTAATAATGATAATTATTAGCAATTGGTAATGCCTAACCACTTTCTTAATGGTTCCATGCAACATGGTAAATACAAATTTTATTTTCATAACATTTACATAATCATAATATTTTTAAAGATTAATTACTTATCTTGCTACTATGATGGTTCTCAATCAATGACCTTCCAAACTGGATAGAAACATTATGACTTTATTTTACTTCCTCATCACTCACACATTCACACAATATATATATATATATGTGTGTGTGTGTGTGTATGTGTGTCATCCATGCATTATTAAAGTTTAAGGAAAACTTCCTTTTTATGCCACTTTCATGGTTGTGGCGTCACTGTCTATTTCTTCACGTGGACTCATCCAGGTCCACCTAGTTGTTCTGTCATATTCGTTTGTCCTATTACTATAATTTATCTTACACCCATGGTTTAACTAAGATCATGTCGTTTTGGTTGGGTTTTACTTTATCACTTCTCTAGAAATCCTTTTCTTTCCTTTTTCACACCCAATAGACCAACCAAGACCAAGCAACAAAAGGAAAAAGGAAAGAAAAAATGAATAACAATGAAAAGATCAAAGCAACAACACATTACAACAAGGATAGCATGGCCATGCTCAATGTCAAAAGTAAAAAAAAGAAATATGAAGCCAACAATAATAACAAAACATAGACATTCCCATCATTCATTAGTTCCTTAAAATATAAGTCCCTTGAGTTATGATGCCTAATGTATCCTTCACCAATATATATGTAGACAAATTTTTAGCCTGGTTCTTTTTGAAGGTTTGTAGCAGCATAAAATTTTCAACATCCCTCGAGATGTTTCATGGAGGGAATTTTAAGTATCTCATATAGCTTAAGGGGATGCTTCCTCTTCTCCTTTTGTATTACAGACTGCTAGTACATGTGCCTAAAATTCACATGAGCCACCCTTCTTCTTCTTTCGTTGTCTGTTAGGATAGTTTCTTTTCAAGTGTTCCTCTCCACAATACTGACATGAAAATGAATTTCTTTCCTATTCATCTCGGTGAGATCTCTTTCTAGCCTTGCCAATTTAACTTTTGTTTATATCTCAAGAAGTTGATGCATGTTGATACAACCCTTGTATGCATGACAATTCATGTAGTAGCATTGTATTCATCCTTGTTTGCTCTTTTTGCTTTCTGCTAAGCCTTTTATTTTATGCCTTGCATCTCTTTAGCTCAGCTTTCAAGCTCCTAAAGGTTTATGCTCTATCAAGGGAAATTTCACTTTTATTTCTCATGATATATTTTATCCATGATATGTTATACCATTTTGTTGTCCACGATTTTACTTCTTATTGGAAATGGATCTTCTTATGTGTTTCTACACAAATATAGTTGTTAGTTATCTCGACATAAGCAAATTAACTTGTTACATTTCCATGTCAACACCATACATTTTTATCTTAAGTATGTTGACCCATTGTTGTTCACACATCTTAGAACTCATGTTAGAAAAATATTCTATGATTAAAATTTTTATAGTAGTATGTCTATATTGATATCATCACTAAGTTTGATCTCATCCTTTTTTTAAGACTAGTAGTCAAACAACTACAAGCTTTAAAAGTCAGCTACAAAACAACTAACATACTAGAATTTTCCATTTGATAAGTTCAAAATTTTGATATCAAAAAACAAAAGCATTCAACACGGAATTAATGGTCAAATTATACAGTCAATACACATTACAAGAAATTTAAAAGAACATATCAACACATTCATACCCATACCAGTTAGTATATTTAAAATCAACATTTTACAAAAATTAGCACTCGTGATCTCTACAAGTTTAAAATCATATGCTAACCTTTATAACATTCAATATAATTAGAATGAAAAATTACTCATCAAGATGAATTATGCAGTCTATAGCCAAAAGTATACAAGCAAAACACAACAAAAAATTTCTATCATCTACCACACTCTATAATGGAGTTCACAAATAATCCTTATATACACATTGAATCCAAGTGTTGAACTTAGGAATTATGTTACCACACCGCAAAAAAAAATCCAATTATGATTTCTAAAGGTATAGTGTAACTGGATCCACATTGTAACCAAGCTCCCATTCTACTTATTTCTGAGGCCATTCAGGCCCAATGTTGAACCATTCTTTGATACCACTCTATAATGATCCCTCCCACCCCCTAGCTACTTTTAGGCTAAATGGGATGTGTTACTTTCCTCTAACCTAACTCTCATGGTCTCATTATGGAGATGGGGTTAAAAAAATTCTCCACTCCCAAAGTTCACAGAAATAACTTTGGGTAACACATTTGCAATCAGCTCATCATGATAATATAAATTTTATCTCGATTCAGTACTTGGATCAAAAGATATGCCCATTTAAAGTTTCATCATTTAAACCATTCCACATAGGTAAGAACCTACCATGTGGCCTCCACATGGCACCCACATGGCAACTCCACCTCACCCAGCTGGTTCCACATCATCTTTGGGTGCTAATAAATCCATAGCTGAATCCATGTAGCACATGCCACATCACTTAACCTCTTGGCCCACAAGCTCATCCCACAACTTTCAATGTGAAACATTTGTGTTATATACGACTCTTCAAAATTCTATATCTACATGCAATTGCACTTAACTAAGGCTCGGGATCCTTGAACATCTAGACTAAACTCCTGGTCATGTGCGCATTTGAGACTAGCCCACAACTGAGCATTTCCGCCCGACTCCCTTGCATTCACCCCAAACATCTTGCACTCCCAAACTTTTCCAAACTATTGCTCATCCAGCCTTCCACAATGTTCTTAATTACAAAAGTCCCGAGCTATTAGACCTTCAGTCTGGTTTGGCACCAACATTAGGATTTGCCTCTTTTCTATATGTTTGGCCCCAAACAAAACAACAAACTAATCTCAAAGCAACCCACTTCAAACATGGGTTATTTAATATGTTTAACATTTAACTTCGTGTTAACTATGTATGACCCATGCAGGACATGACACCACAACAACTTAATGATCATCCACTTTCCCAGATTCTTGAACTCTTGGACTTGTCTGGACCAGCTCGAGTACAAATTCCAAACACAGGTATTTTTCACCTTAAAGCCCATAATGACCTTCTAGTTTTTTATTTGACTATTTTAGGTACTAAACAAAGCTTCCCTTGAGAGCTTGGTTTTTTTGAACCACATCTAGTCACAAAAATACATATATCCCTAAGTTGGGCATAATAATTTGAGAGTTGACTATTAATGGAATGCACTCATTGAGGTGAAATTCTAGATGTAAATAGACCTTATACCCAACCAATCCATGGTTGTAATCCTCTGTCACCATAGCCATAGCCATACCAGAATTCCTATTACACGCATATATAATGTTTCTCCTTTTTTCACCATATGATTAAAGAGAAGAGAAATCAATCTAGCACCTCATGAATCCCTATGAATTCATAATAGGCAGCATACAACATTTTTAACATCAAGATTATTAGTTTCTTAAACACATAGACTGTAAATAGATATAACAATTAAACCATGGAATTTCACACACACCATAGCATAACAACTGAACTTTCAATTAGTCATCAGAAATCATGCAAAATGACAAGAGAATATCAACAATTATAGGGACATATAAGTCCCTCATATCCTTAGTGCAATCATGTAACACACACAAGAATACACATTCATTCATTAATAGTGTAGAGCAGATTTGACGAAACATATTGAACAACCACGCATATTCATGTGAATAAATCTATACTTCAACAACTAAAAACAAGAATAGGTATCAATGAACTCCAAATAACCATGAGAAAATAACAATAGACATCCATCATGGTCTCATAGAAATATCATCAGTTCTTTCAGGTTGGAGAAAGTCCACTCATACAACATATAAACTAGACTTTTCAAGAGGCAACCCACGACATAGTTATAACAACTAGTTACCCAACTTATAACAATAGAAGATGGCTAGAAGTGTATAAGATAATAGAAGAATTCCACCACCAAGAATGGACACATCATAACTCTCGCGTTGAGTTAAAAAGGCTACATCTACATATCTCAAACAACTCATACTCACTATAAATACACTGGACACTTAGTCAACGATGGCTATATGATAAATCACACATTCTTACTTGAATATTACATGAATACTCATTATTCATCCATGATACAAATTTATACATGAATAACACTTATCTGAATAATTTGAAATGGTTGGAGACTAGAGGAGGGAATTCCACTCTCCACCCTACCATAGGCCAGCTACATTGTAATATTTCTTGCAGCTGACCCCCCCCGACACAAGGAATATTTAGAGTATAAGGAGTTAAATTCTCAAGGGAATCCACACAGGTAATTTAGTCAATAGATAACCATGAGGAGTAGTCCATTTTCAGGTGATTTATCAACTCCTTCCAAACAATAAGTACCACAGTGGCTCACTCTACCTCCTATAAAACAATCATATGAACTCCACCAAGGTTCAGGGAAGGTCCTCTCGATCCATGAACTTGATCTCAGTCTAAGGGGTGTTTTTCTCCTCCCCAAGGGAAGCTTCAAGTGAATCCATAATTCCTTATGCTACCTCAGTCAAGTGAAAACTAATGGGCAGGCATGGTATTCCCAAAACATAAGGAGCCATGTACCACTCGCACAGTAAGAGATTTTCTACAACACACTCCCCTAAATGCTCTCACTCCAACACAAAAGATGCAATCCTCTTCTCCTACAATGGTTCCCATTTTTATGCTCATGTCATGGGGAAATTAAACAATCACTTGTTTTCCTTCTGCCCTAATAGATCCTTTCTCTCATTCCCCACGTATTCCTTTCATCAATAATCCCCTTCTTCATGTCCCTCTCTTTGCACGTTGACTTCCTCAACATATCCCACAAGATTAAGGACAATATAGGCATGTCCCTTGATGTAGGATTTCCATACACACTTCAATGCCTACACTAATAGACCATTTAATTTTTCACAGAGATGGGTAGGTAATTAAATAAAGTGGCTCAGCTTTGGGTTTAGAATACACACAAGCCTACTCCTCATGCTCATTATCTGAATCTATGTGCACTCCTCCAACTTAGCCATATCCCACATTTTACATATTATTACATGAATTACAATGCATAATGACATTTACAAGAGGGTATAAAAGCCCTATTACATTTGTTACAAACAAGGATGGTTCAGGATGCATGTGTCTACATTATAAACTACTCAACAAAATGAACATCAAAGATAAGTTTTCTATTCCTCTCATTGATGAATTATTAGATGAATTGAAAGGGTAATTTTTCTTTACTAAGTTGGATATCCATTTAGGATATCATAAAATTAGAATGAGGCAAGAATACGTTCCTTAACCATCCTTTGTAACACATGAAAGTTGTTACGACTTTTTTGTTATGCCACTTAAACTTACTAATGCAACTTCAACATTTCAAAACTTCACCAATTTTATTTTCAAACCCTTATAAAATTTGTGTTAGTACTTTTTTTATGGCATACTAATCTATAGTAAATCTTGGGAAGAACATGTACAACATGTTGATAAGGTCTCAAAACTATTATAAGAGAAACAACTATATGCAAAGCCTTCCAAGTATGCCTTTTGGGTTCAAGAAGTGCAATAATTGGACGAAATTGTATCTCATGAACATGTCAAAGTTGGCCCTAAAAAAATTAAAGCTATGATGGAATGGTAAATCCCAAAAACCTTGAGGAAACTTAGAGGATTATTAGGCTTAATAGGCTATTACCACAAGTCTGTCAAGAATTATGGTCAAATAAAAACACCTCTAACATCATTATTAAATAAGGAATCATCTTCTTGGACTCAAAAATAAAAAAGGCTTTGAAAAATTTAAAAAGGATATGTGTACATATCCTATCTCGACCACACCTTCCTTCACGGAAACCTTTGTTGTGGATTGTGATGCCTTAGGCCATGATATTGGTGTTGTTTTAATGCAAGAAGGAATGCCCCTTGCTTTTAAAAGCATCCAACTTAAAGAAAAGAACTTGCTCAAATCCATTTATGAAAAAGAAATGTTGGCCATAATGCATGTGATAGAAAATGGCATCCTTACCTAATAGGAAGACACTTCAAAATAAGCATATATCATTATAGTTTGATGTAATTATTGGAGCAATGTTTATCTTTAAAAGAGAAACAAATATGGGTTACAAAGATGCTATATTATGAATTTAAAATTATATCCAATAAAGGAAAGCATAATATGGTGGCAGATGCACTTTCAAGGAAATAACAAGAAACAAAGAGTTTACTATGTGCTCTTTGTATTCTACAATATGATTGGGTGGAAGAAGCAAGGACAAAATTGAAGCAATATTATAAGGTATGCAAGATCTTCCAACAAATAAAATATTACCCAATTGCATTAGATAATTTTGTGTGCAAGAATATTTTGTTGTGGTATCAAGATCACCTACATTCATGTAAGAATTCTGTTGTAGCGACTGCAACACCCTCCAAAATTTTGACCCTCATCCAATTTCGGAGCCTCCTTTGAGAGTTTTAGTTGATGTCTACATGCAATTGGGTTCACCCTGTGAGCTCGTGTGAGTCTTCACACCCACCTTGCTTGATAGTTCAATAGATAGCTTTTGCATGTGGGTAATAATGTCTCGCTTGTGACTATGTTCTGGTCATACACAAGGTCTTTTCTTTGTGTGTACATGTTGAGCTCGCTATGTAAACATCCATCGCGCTTACACACAGAGTCGTATAAATTGTTGCGCAAGCATCGTTGCGGTCGTCCAACGATCAGTCACAAGTGTCATGCTTATCGACTTGCACCATTGGTTAGTCATTTTGAGCATGTGTGTCCAGATGGTTTGAGTTGTCTCGTCATCAAGTCATGAAAGTGTGTGTATGCACATATTTCACTTGATCACACATTTAGTTGTTTTCTGAAGTTATGATGACCAGATCACCTTCTGATAGCCAGACCTTCACCCTTCCATTGACTCGATCAACTGTCACCCAAAATAGTGAAGAAGCACCAAGAAAGTCATTCCAAGTTGCGCTTCCCGCAAGCTGATCAATCAACCCTCCTACTGGTTGACTGGAGAATTTGACCCGAAAGTCACCCCAGAACTGACTCCCCTCAAAAATTGCATAGAGGATGCAAACCATGCCCACTTTTCTGACTAATAAAATTGTGTAGATAGGCTAGACAAACACTCAATTCCCGTCCTTGTCTCTCTTAGAAAATTGCGTAGTTTCCAGCCAGCCCACTAGTCAGTCGGTCAGCTTCTCACCTGGAAAACTGCACAAATTTCATGAGCAAGCACTCTGCTGCCCAATAGTCTGCTCAACACAAAAACTGCGCAGAGGTGATCAACATTCCAGCCTCCCAACATCAACACATTTTTTCTCGCCAATAGCTCCTAGTAGGTCATTGCCATCTCCCTCCAGGAATTATGTAGTTTTTGTTGCCAAGCTCTCGGCGGCCTACTGTCAGTTCCCTCCAAGAATTGCATAGATTTTGCTACCAAGATCCCGACAACTTGCTGCCAGTTCCCTCCAGGAATTGTGCATTTTTTCTACCAAGCTCCCAGAAGCCTGCTGCTAGTTCCCTCTAGGAATTATGTATTTTTTGCTGCCAGACTCCCGCTACCTTCTCCTTCCAGAAATTGCATATATTTTGTCTGCCCAGCCTTCATGTAGCCTAACTTGCTCCTCCCAAAAATTGCACAGGTTCGTCCTCCAACTAAGCCAGACCTTGTGAATAGTCACTCTCGATCCAGATTTCCCATCACCATCTCCTAATGACTTCTGCGCATTTTTCACCAGTAGAGCCTGCAGCCTCCATCCCAGCTCAAAGCTTTCCTTTCACAATTTTTTAAACTTATCTTCTATCCTGGTCCCCTGTATCTGAAAAAATCATGCATCATGGTAGACTAGGAGGTTTATGGATTTGATGTTGTCTCATCATGAGTGACTATAGATATAGGTAGATGAATAAACATGGCATGACGATGGATGGAATGAATAAAGGAAGTACATGCAAAAGGACATGTTCGCCACGGATGAACAAACGATCATGCAAATATGTGTTCATGGATAGATGAACGAACGAACATGCACTTTTCACGAACAGTCGAACCTATCAAGCATGCCAACATACAAGTAAGGAGCAACATGCGAATGCAACATCAAGCGAACCCAATGACCACCGAAGACTCCATGCACCTTGCCATGTGGAGGTGAAGCTGTGACACACCATGAGGACATCCATCACCCAGCAACACTACATCTGGACATGCACACTAGCAGAAACACGAATGTACAAGCACTATTATGTTGATTCCTGTCATGAGTCATGTCGTCCACGTCTCTACAAGGGGCCATACTTTCAATCAATGTAATGTAACGTGGAAATCCAAGAGACCCACTTGTCATATGAAGAGTCATGTAAAGTTGAAAGGTTATGGAAGTCAAACATTCATGAGGAAAGTCGAACAACCACAAGGGTCAGTTTCACCCTTTGCTATAAATAACCCCTCAGTTGTACATGAAAAGTACTTTTCAGCTTGGCTCCTCCCACATAGCCTTGAGAGTCTGTAATATTTTCTTTGAGAAGTAAGTAGTGGCTCCAAGGCCCCGCCCATGGGGTTAGTGATGTATGGTGTATCAATGTGTCTTGGAACTTTCGCTTAATTTAGAAGCCTGCTTACAGGCCAGCATGTTTTCACACGTGTTGTAACTATTGGTAATATTTGTCTTGAGCACTTGTAATGCATGTTGCTTTAACCTATGTTTAACACTTGGATTCATTCAATTGTTCTAATAATACAAATATACTAATGAAAATGTGTTGCACAAGTTTTTAATGTTGTCCTGCTTGTGTTGGTCACCTCCCGGACATGAGACAAAACCTTTCATGTAAACTTGCTATAATGATCGTCGCACTCACATGGATTGCCCACTGACTGGTGTATGTGTTATCTTTCCTTGTTGTGTTGTGACTGCCACATCCGTGTGGATTCCTCCTCTAGAAGCCATGAACGTTTTTTTGTGTTGTGTGTTCCTAACAGAGTTGGGTTTCCTCCCATCTGACTTGGGACTCACTCCCACCCTTCCTCTCTTCGATGAAAGAACCTTGACACAAGTAACACTATCAATCATAAGGCATGCGAATCTCACTACTCGAAGATAAAGCAGAATACTCTCCTGTGATAACAAGCAAGAGCTAAGGAAAACATTTAAGATAATGGCAACCGAGCCATCATACTGGATGGGACTCCCATACCAAATGGTGTGAGGTCTAGTTGGGATTTCATACCGGGGTCATCCCCTGAATTTTGGCAAGTCCAGCACCATCAACATTTCTGGTGCTAGAAGGAAGGCTGCAATTTGTTTATGGCTGAACGTCCTCTCACACTCACTCATCAACCATTTGGTCAAGGTAGTAACTCGCACTCTCCCTCACTTACACGTGAATCTGCAGTTGGTTACTTCTCACCTCCTAAGACTGAACATGAAATTCCACATCATCATCTTCGCTCCATCCATCCCATCACCCGCCAGTTTGTGAAAGCAGCCAAACTGATCCTAGGAATAAAACATCTTCCATATGCACCAAGGAAGCTGAAAACCACTCTCACAGGAATTGTTGTATCATCAGTGCAAGAAGCAGTCCTTACCACACTGGAAGGTCTCGCAAAATTTGTTGAAGACGGGGAGGAGCGTTCGATCTTTTGATAGGGAGAAAGATACACCCTTGTGATCTTGGGCTCAGACTCCGGTACAAGAGGCATAGGGGAAGGTAGTGGAGGGGAAGGCAGTGAAGGAGGTGGAGGCGGAGATGAACCAACAGACTTAGAGCCGGAACCATAAAATTCTGAAGAAGAGGAGAAGGAGAAGGATGACAAAGAAGAAGAGATGGCTGACCAAAATTTGGAATGGATGACTCAAGGACAATTGGCTCTCCCGGGTGCTTTGCACAAGATGCCAAGGGGGCAGAGAGAATGAGCATCAAGTTCAACCCTGACAACATAGTGAAGGTAAAAGACAATTTGGACATCTTCTACCTACATCTGCAGACCCTTGAGGTATGGTATGATGAGGTAGCATGTATATTGATTCCATGTACCTTGGACGGTCACACAAATACATTGTATCATAGTCTTCTGGCCAACTCCATACAGAACTCGAGTGCATTCAAATGCATGTTTTTTGAAAAATTTTCTGATGACAAGACCCCAGCCATGTTACTCAAAGAATTGGAAATCCTGAAGATGGAGGGGAAATAAAAGGTAAAAGACTTCAATCAGAGGTTTACGCACATATTGAACAAGTTTACAGTGGACAAAAAACATCATGACTCCATAATTGTTGATTAATACACATCCACACTACCAACCAACATTGCACAGTTCATTAAGCAAGTTGCGAAACCAACATTACTGGAAAACTACGAAGAGGCTATTGTTGTTGAGAAAGACCTGTTCACGATTGGAGTCATCAAGGATGATGAACCAACAAAGGAATCTAGAGACATGAGCAAGAAGTCCCAGGTGGTGGCGAGCAAAGGTAGAGACTAGGAAACAAGTGATATTGAAACCCTCACTTGCCTCATCAAGAACTTGACAGCAGAAGTGTCAAATCTCAAACAACAGAAAATAAACATGTCTACAAGCAACCATCCACCCAGACAGAGACAAGGAAGTATGTCATTAGGCAACATATGTCTCCCTATAAAAACTACATAGAGCTCTGTGTTCCAGCTTGATCGGTGCACAAATCCTGAATGCTATTCATTTCACAAAGATGGTCACCCAAAGAATTCTTGTTTAGATTGGAAGTGAGTTGTGGGCTCTATATGCAGTCAGACATTTGACGTAGACAACAGTATGTAGGAACAACAGGGAGATATGGATAATGAGGAATATGTTTCACTTGATAGGGCATCAAGTTCTCGGCATGTGGTAAACATGTATCTGTGCTCGCAAGAAGCGTTGAAGATAAACACCGAGAAACAACCCCAAAACAAAAATGACCATTATAATCTCAGGAGTAAAGGGGTTTCCCTTACAGTTCGGGAAGCACAAAAAAAAATGAGACTGCTGATGAGGAAGCTTGATCCACCATATATGCCAAATCAAAAAACATAAAGCAAGCCCAGGAAGACAACGATGGATAAGAGTACATCCACGAGCAACAAACTACAGAATACTCCATTAGACAACACGAGCACTAGTCTGACCCCGGACACCTCAGTGAGTCTCCCCCCTCTGGATTACAACATTGTGGATGACATGAATAAAACTCGTTTGAACATCAGTTTGTTTGAGTTAGCTAAGATCCAAAGTCAGCGAGACATCCTGCTATGTGCAGTTGGACAAACAACAATGAACAACACAACCTCTGCCAGCAAGGGATCAAGCACACCTCCCAGATCACTTTCAGCCGTGATAAACACATTTCAAATGGAAGAAGCAAACTCAAATTTCCCTCCATTCCTGCTCTCATTTGAAATATTTAACTGTAATGTTCACAACTACTTGGTTGATTCTAGTGGGGCAGCCAACGTCATGCCGCTCTCCATTTCCAAGAAGATCAATGCACAATGGAGCAAGACATCCATGCAAATCATCCAACTTGATCAAACATCTATACCATCCATTTGTGAACTTCGAGATGTGATCATCTGACTATCTCACGATAGTCGAGTTTGCCAATGCATCAACATTGTTGTTGTGGACAGACCAGAAGCATATGACTTACTACTCAACAGAGACTGGTCCAGCAAGATGAA
The DNA here is from genome assembly GCA_000404065.3 of Pinus taeda. Classification (NCBI taxonomy): domain Eukaryota; kingdom Viridiplantae; phylum Streptophyta; class Pinopsida; order Pinales; family Pinaceae; genus Pinus; species Pinus taeda. The sequence goes on from APFE030248664.1 coordinate 41,751, forward strand.
CAGATATTTTGCTACGAATTGGTTGCACATGTGTCTTCCATACAAGGGTAAAAACAACCAAATTCGGGTGTTATCCGAGAGGCATATGAGGCACATGTCACTCTTATTAATGGCGAAAATGAACTGTTAGCCTTCGCAGAACTCGTGTTTGGCAACTACCTCCTGGAAACAACGCTGGGGTGTTACCCTGCATGACTAGCCCCACCCCCTCCATTCACATAGTTGGGTCTCCTTCCTTGCCCACCTGATGGAAATGAAGCATGTACAATACATTATACCAATAGTAGTAGTAGCACTAGCAACATCAGTATTAGTAGTGCAAGTGCGTCGAAAAATCCATGTACAGATAAGTTGTGGAGCATGTATTTCGATGGATCAAAGACACAGGACGACTCAAGAGTCGGGTATGTCTTGATCGACCCAAACAACAAAAAGCATCTTTCGAGTCGATTAGAGTTTGAGAGCATGAACAATGTTGATGAGTATTAAGAACTCATGTTGGGTTTGTAGAAATCCATCAGCCTCAATGTGGTCGCACTCAAAGTGGTAGGTTATTTAGAGATTGGTGTATGACATGTATGTAACACCATTCATTGTTTATCACCACATCTCAAAAGTTATTAGCAAGAGATACTACATTTCATGGCCAACACTAAAACCTTCAAGGATGCAATGATAGATGAAGATGAGCACGACCGATCTCTGCAAGCAGAAGCTGGTAGTAAGAAGGGAGACCTCATCCCTAAGGGAGTGGCATCATTGGAAAAACTCTATGACTTGTAAGAACACTTTCAGGGGCCGAGGAACAACAAAACCCACAGTTCCACCATGATGCACGAGCTTATCAACTTGGGAAAATAAAAAGGTCCAAAGTTCGTCAATCTTGGTATGTGTTGCACACAGCAAGAGAAACAAGCCTTTGTCTTCTTATTCAAAAAGTATCAGGATGTGTTCGCGTGGATGTATGATGATTTGAAAACTTATGAAATATTCCAACACATCATCTCGATCAAAGAAGGGGTCAAGCCATATCAGAAGAAGTTGAGGAAAGTACATATGTCGCTTGAACCCCTCATATAGAAAGACCTCACCAAGCTGTTGGATGCATGGATCATATACAAAGTTTGTCATTCTACTTGGTTTTCAAACCTTGTTCCTGTACGCAAGAATTCTGGGGAAATCTGCTTGTGTGTTGATTTCCATAACGTAAACCGCACCTTGGACAAAGACAACTACCCCGTGCCATTTATGGACCACATTTTGCAAACAATATCTAGGGCACAAATGTTTCCCTACTCGACAGTTTTTCAAGATACAATTAGGTTCTAGTGGCAGAACTTGACAGACTCAAGACTACCTTCTGTACCAAGGGGGGTATGTTCGCGTACAGACGAATGTCGTTTGGGCTTGTGAATTTAGGCACAACCCTTTGAACACACCATGGACATCGTGTTTCACTGACTCATCGAATAGAGCATATTGGTATACCTTGATAACGTGATTGTGTTTTCAAGAAAATGCCAGGACCACATATGCCATCTAAAGAATATTTTTGAGCAATGCCAAAAATATGGGATATCCTTGAATCCCAAAAAGAGCGTATTCACAGTGTCTGAGGGGAACCTTCTTGGACACATTGTTGCCAAAAGCGGGATCAAGGTTGATCCGGATCGGGTGTGGACCATCACACAGATCCCTCCCCTATCCAACAAGAAATCCATGCAATCCTTCTTGGGCAAGATAAAATTCCTTTGGAAGTTCATCTCAGATTATGTGCAGATAGTAAAACCCATGCAGGACATGATCAAGAAAGATGTAGTCTACAACTGGGGCAAGAGGGAAAAGTACACATTCACCTATATCAAGCAGGCTATTGCAGAAGCACCTGCACTCTTTAGCCCAGACTTCAAAATAATTTCCTGCTATACACCTATGCCTTTGGTAATTCACTCGTTGCAATACTCACTTAGAAGGACGAGATGAATGACGAACGTCCCATATCCTTCATGAGCGAAAGCATGCAGGGAACGGAACTCAATTACCCCTCCATTGTCAAACAAGCATATGCAATTTACAAGGCAGTGAAACATTTCAGACCCTACTTGCTGAAGAACCTCTGCATAGTCTACGTCCCTCACCCAGCAATCCACACACTGCTTGTACAACAAGAACAGGGTAAACAACATGTGAACTAGAGGATAGGCTTGCAAGAATATGATCTTGACATCAATCCAGTTCACACGGTCAAAGGACATGGGCTCTATAGACTTGTAGTTGAAGCAGTACATGCACTAGATGAGGAAGAAGAGCTCGCCTACTGGGAGAAGGAAGTTGAAATGTATGATGTATTGTGAGCAACACCCGCTAAGGACAGAACCTCTTAGTATGCAGATGTGCCAGTACCTTGAGAATAGAACCAAACCCTCTCACTTTTCCATCAGACAAAAGAGGGTGTTGCACCTTAAATATTTAACATATTAGTCAGTGCACAGAGTGCTTTACAAGAAGCACAACAATGAAGTTTTGCTTAGGTGCCTTGAGGAACATGAATCAAAGAAGGTATTATAAGATCTGCATGATGGACCCATCGGGGGTCACTTTGTAGGAAACACCACTGCAAAGAAAGTTACGTGAGCCAGTTTCTACTGGCCCACACTATTCAAGGATGCACACACTTATGCCCGCAAGTACCTAGTCTATCAATGATGCACCAGTAGAACACAAAGATCAACAACCCCACTGCACCCTATTGCAGTGACCGAACATTCCAAGAATGGGGCCTAGACATCATTGGGGATATTTTCCCACATTCATAAAAAAACACCACTATATTCTGATAGAAATTGATTACTTCACGCGTGGATAGAAGTAGTTCCGCTCAAACAAGTGAACGACTAGGAGGTCATCAGCTTCCTTCAACAAAACATCATCTCACGCTTCGCCATTCCAGTGTCACTTGTTTTTTATAATGCAACGTACTTTTTGTCTTTGAAACTTTATGATTTTACATTACAAAATGGTATTGTGTTGATGATCTGAATTTGAAACTACTTGTACATGGTTGGCAAGGTATTCAATTCAGTAATAAACATGTTTAAAAGATGCCCATGTCTTGCAATAAAGAAACAAATGAAATTTTCAGCTGTTCATGATCCATTTAAGCATAGCAGAATTATTTCCTTTTACTGTTTAACACATTAAAACGAATTTTTTCTACAAAATAAATCAACCACAGATGCAAAAGAAGTTGATAAAGCAATTCACCCCTCCTGGGCTACATCTGTTGGGTCCAAGGCTCCCAAATGGGCCTATCCTCGTTTTAATTAAATGCTCAAAATGAATATACATCTGAATAGAAGTCTCTACAGGTGGAATAGGCTGTAAAAATGGATTCAAAACACTTGAATCCTTCAGGATTGACTACTGGTTCACCTCCAATGGATACCTGCAACCCTATACAGTTCTCACAATACTGGGCCCTAGTGGCTCCTAGAACTTCCACGGCTCCAAAACCTCTGCAAATGACCTTAGATGGCTGTCATATCTGTGCCAATGGCCTCAGAAGGTTGAAAATACCTAAAAAAAAAAAAAAAAAAATCGTCCAAAGTCGACTTTCCTAGCCAAAGTTATGGCCCATTAAAGTTTTCCTCCAGTTATGCCTAGAAACACCAGCTAACTTTAGTTAGAGTCCAGTTAACTCCGCCAATTATGGCGGGTCCGCCAAATTTGCCGCTCCGCCAAAATTTCCGCCAACTGAACTGTCAGTTAACGGCCAGTGAAACCCGCATGTGACCGGAAAAATCGCTGGTGGTTTGCCTCGGATTCTGTGTCGGGCGGTTAAAGGTTTAGCCCACGGTTTTGGGTTGTGGTCATATGTATGCGGGGCTGACCCTTAGGGGTTGGCCCCTTTCATTTCCCGCCCAAAACCATTTTCAAAATTTAACTAACAAATGGTTTGTATTGCTTTCAACTCCGCTGTTGTGGCCCAACGGTAAGGCATTGCACTTGTATGCGGGAGGTCGTGTGTTCGATCCTCCATACACCAACCAAAATTTTACATAATCGAAATACTTTTGCTAACGTCACCCTGGGCCACGTGGCGAATTCTGAGCTTTCCATGTGGCAAATTCTGATTGGCCTGCCCAAAAGGAATATTCCATGGAATATTCTATGGAATATTCTCTTTTTTTTTTTTTTTGAAAATTCAAAAATTAAGGGTTATTGGGCAATTTTGTTTTTGGCATAACTTTCTCATACGGCGACCGTTTTTCGAACCGTTTGCGTCGCCGGAATCAGGAGGACGAGCTCTATCCAGTTGTTGAGGTTTGAGATAATTCTAAGCACTTAAAGTTTTGAAAATTTTACGACACTTGGGACATGAGCCCCTGATCAGTTTAAACACTCATCTAACTACTACCCTAGGGAAACAGTGTCACAGAATCCATGAAAAAAAAAACTTATCTGCATAACCAAAAAGATTGTTTACTCTTAACATCACAAATTGAATACCACCCTGATGAATGCATTATGGGCTGACCACATGACACCCAAACCCTCTCTAAATACCTTACCATACTTCCTGGTCTATGGTAAAGAAGCCATCCTTCCACCCAATATCTACTTTCCTGCACTTCAACTATCCCAAGAATCCCAAGGCAAGCCTTGTCAGCTAGTTCAACATAGGATGGATATAGTCCATAAGCTTTAGGAAGAAAGGATGAAAGAAAAAGAAAAATTTAGACTCCAACAAAACCGTATCAAGAGATGGTTCGATAATAAGTATGCAAGGAAGGATGACTTCGATGTTGGTGACTTGGTCCCATGAAGACAAAGGCAAGCATACAAAGTTCCAAACCCTGTGGATTGGTCCATACATAGTCCATGAGAAGCTTGGCCCACACATATACCTTTTGTAATCACTTAATGGGAAGATTGACAACCTTCCTGTCAACGACCAAGATTTCAAACACTACTTCTAGTAGGCCAGGCCGCACCTCGCGCCATGTACATAGTCTTCTTGTTTCTTGTTGTTTTCATTTTTGTTTCCCTTGCTTACTATTTTTGTTTTTGTTTTGTATTGTTTACTTAATACCTTACTATTTTTGTTTTCCAGAAATAAGTGTTGCCATCTACTGAGTTTTGGATTTTGAATGAGTATGTGGCTGGGATATGATGAGACTTGTGACACCACAGCACTTGGCCAGTCTTGTGTCCATCTTCTTTGTGTTTGGTTATAACCATTGGCCGATGAAGTCTTGATGAAAAATACGATTTTCCTACAAAGGGAGGTTTGGTCGAACCATGAACTTGTGTCCACACTAGGAAGCACCATGCCTATACTCAACTTTCTGCTCTGTGTGTTCAAGCTCATCCAACTAGTGGAAATGGAGAAAGGGAAAATCTAAACGAGCAAACCTATGTCAGAGGTCTTACATGCTTCTCTGAAGGAACAAACACTTTTGCTCTCAATAATTTGGGATCCCTCTTCGGTGGAAAAAATAAATAAGTGCATATGAACAGTCCTCTTAAAAAATACAAAGGCGAAAGAAAAGAAAGGCTTCATGCATAGAGAGGTGAAGCATACAACTCCACCAAGGTACTGACCAGGCTCGCTGGCAGTGGAGAAATGTGTGTGTTCCTACCTAAGTCCACCGAGATACCATATAGGCCTAATGGCAGCAGAGCAACATCAAAGATGAAAACTTATACTATGAAAATCTTCAACTCGCGAGCCAAACTAGCCTTCTTGATTATGAAACACTGTGATCAAGTTGAATTTTTGTTGTGTTTGACTGCGTTGGCGAAAGGTGAACCATGTCTATCCATGGGGTAAGTGGGGAAACGGAAGCAATCCACATAACAATTCAATACTCCCCGAAAGACCAAGGCCCTATGCTATCAATGAACCAAAATAGAGAAGATGGAGTTCTACTAATGTGTCACTAAGTGTTGTAGCAATTGGAACACCCTCCAAAATTTTCGCCTGCATCCAATTTCAGAGCCTCCTTTGAGAGTTTTACTTGATGTCTGCATGCACTCGAGTTCACCCCATGAGCTCGTGTGAGTCTTCACACCCACCATGCTTGATTTCTCAACAGAAAACTTTTGCATGTGGGTAACAATGTCTCGTTTGCGACTATGTTATGTTCATACACAAGGTCTTTGCTTCGTGTGTACATGTTGTGCTCGCTATGTAAACACCTGTCACACTCACACATAGAGTCATATCCATTGTTGTGCAAGAATTGTTGCGATCATCTAACGATCAATCACAACCATCATGCTTGTCGACTTTCATCGTCGGTCAGTCATGTTGAGCATGTATGTATGGATTGTTTGAGTCATCTCATTGTCAAGTCATGAAAGTGTGTGTCTGCAAGTTCACGTATGCACCTTTTCACTTGCTCACACACTTAGTTGTTTTACTAAATTTCTGATGGCTAGATCACCCTCTAATATTCGGACCTTCACCTTGCCATCAACTCGATCGATTGTCACCCAGAACATCGCAGAAGCACCAAGCGAGTCTTTTCAAGTTATGTTGCCTGCAAGTTTATCAATCCATCCTCCTACTGGTCGACTGGAGAGTTTGACCCAACAGTCACCCTGGGACTTACTCCCCTAAAAAATTGCACAAAGGCCGCAGAAAATGCCTGCTCCGCTAACTGAGAAAATTGCACAGATAGGCTAGATAAACACCTAGTGCCCATCCTTGTCTCCATCAGAAAATTACGTAGTTTTTCTAGCCAGCCCACTAGACAGCTGACCAGCTGCTCACCTGGAAAACTATGTAGATTTCATGAGCAAGCCCTCTGCTGTCCAGCAGTCCTCTTAGCTTAAAAACTGTGCAAAGGTGATCAACAGGCCAGCCTCCCAACATCAACGTAGTTTTTCCCGCCAACATCTCCCAACGACCCACTACTAACTCCCTCCAGGAATTGCATAGTTTTCGCTACCAATCTCCCAACGGCCTATTGACAGTTCCCTCCAGGAATTGCACAGTTTTTGCTGCCAAGATCCCTAAAGTCTGCTGCCAGTTCTCTCCAACAATTGCGTAGTTTTTGTTGCTAAGCTCCTAGTAGCCTACTACCAGTTTCCTCTAGGAATAACACAGTTTTTGCTGCCTAGCTCCCACTGCCGCCCCTTCCAGAAATTGCACAGATTTTGTCTGCCTAGCCTGGTGTGCTCCTTCCAAAAATTGCACAGATTTGTCCTCCAACCGAGCTAGACCTTGTAGATAGTCACTATCGATTTGGATTTCCCATCACCATCTCTCAGTGACTTTTGCACAGTTTTCACCAGTAATGCCCGGATCCTCCATCCTAACTCGAAGCTTGCCTTGCACAGTTTCATAACCTTGTATTCTCTCCTAGTCCCCTACATCTGAAATAATCATGCATCATGGTAGACTAGGAGGTTTATGGATTTGATGTCGTCTCATCATGAGTGACTGTAGATACAAGTACACAAACAAACATGGCACAATGATAAATGGAATGCACAAAGGGAGTAAATGAAAAATAACATGTTTGCCAATGGATGAACGAATGATCATGCAAAGATGTGTTCATGGATGGATGAACAAACGAACATGCACTTTTTGTGAACGGACGAACCTGTCAAGCATGCTAACATACAAGCAAGGAGCAACGTGCAAATGCAACATCAAGCGAACCCAATGACCATTGAAGACTCCATGCACCTTATCATGCAGAGGTGAAGCTGTGACACACCATGAGGACATCAATCACCAAAAAACATTGCAGCTCGACATGCACACCAAAAGTGGCACAAATGTACCAGCACTATCATGTCGAGTCTTGTCATGAGTCATGTAATCCACATCTCTACTCTGGGCCATACTGTCAATCAATGTAATGTAACATGGAAGTCCAAGAGGCCCACTTGTCATATGAAGTGTCATGTAAAGTTGAAAGGTCATGGAAGTCAAACAATCATGAGGGAAGTTGAACAACCACAGGAGTCAGTTTCACCCTTGGCTATAAATACCCCCTCATTTGTACATGCAAAAGGACTTTTCACCTTGGCTCCTCCCACATAGCCTTGAGAGTCTGTAATATTTTGTTTTAGGAGTAAGTAGTGGCTCCAACACCCCGCCCATGGGGTTAGTGATGTATGGTGTATCGATGTGTCTTGGAACTTTCACTTAATTCAGAATCCTGCTAACATGCTAACATATTTTCACACATGTGTTGTAACTATTTGTAAGATTTGTCTTAAACACTTGTAATTCATGTTTCTTTAACCTATGTTTAACACTTGGAATCACTCCCACCATTCCTCTCTCCAGTGAAAGAAACTTGACATAAGTAACACTATCAATCACCAGGCACACGAACCTCACTACTCAAAGACAAAGCAGAACACTCTCTTGTGCTGATAAGCAAGAGATAAGGCAAACATTTAAGATAATAGCAACCAGGTCATCATACCAAATGGGACTCCCACACCAAACGGTGTGAGCTCTAGTTGGTAGTTCATGACAGGGTGATCCCCTGAATGTTGGCGGGTCCAGCACTATCAACAAATTCCTAACTAAAACGAAAGGTCATTTTGAAATTCAGATAAAATTACATTTAGGGTTATTGAAAATTACCATGGGATCAAGAATTATTTTTTTTAAGGAGGTATTAAAACCGTAGTTCAAAATTATGTGGTTAAATGTGTGATCTAAAAATAGAATAAGGGAGAGACAATGAAAACCTCAAGTCTCTTACAACCATTAGCTATACCAAGTTGACATTGGGAAGAATTTTCAATGGATTTTATTACAAGATTACGCAATATGAAGGAGATAACATCATTATGGTATTAGTAGATTGATTGACAAAGTATTCCCATTTCTTCCTCTTTCTCATCCTTTTAAAGAAAGTAAATTGGTAGCAATGTTCATGGAAACAATCCAAAGTCTACATGGAATCCTGAAGATTATTATAAGTGATAAAGATTCAATTTCACTAGAAATTTTTAGATTGGATTATTTTGTTGTTTATCTACTTAATTTTCTCACGACTTATCTTACCATCATTAGTTAGATGGGAAAATTGAGATTATTAATAAATGTTTAGAATGATATCTTCATTGATTTACATACAATGAATAGACAAAATGGGTCAAGTGGTTATCCTTTGCCAAAATGGTGGTACAACATACCCTTACATGCTTCATAAACAATATCCCCAATTATGGAACTTTATGGATATCACCCTCCATCTATCACATCACCCTTCAAAATAACTACAAAGGTTCAAATAGAGGAGGGCCGCATAGGGTACCAACAAGAGGTTCTCAAACTATTGAAGGACAACTTGGTTATAACGAAAAATATGATGAAACAACAAGTATATCAACATATCCATGAGAAGGGATTTGAAGTATTGGATTGTGTATTTTTGAGGCTACAACGATATAAAATTATGTCCCTCAAGCAACAAAAGAAGGACAATAAATTAGCATGCACGTATTATGTCCCATAAAAGGTGTTGAAGAGGAATGCAAGTATGGATTACAAATTGGATTTGCCTACATCTTCATGTGTACATCATGTATTCCATGTTTCTTGCTTAAAAAAGGTAATTTATTACAAGATCCAAGTCTAAGATATCTTACTAGAGTTTCACGAAGAAGAGAAAATAATCATAGAATAAACAACAATCCTTGAAACAAGGATTAAGAAACTGCAAAATTAAACAATTGTTAAGTATCTCATTAAAATGGAAGAACCTACTAGTGGAAGAGGAAACATGGGAAGATGAGTTATTCATGTATAAACACTTGCAATTAGTCAAGTATTGAGGAAAATACTTGTTTGAATAGGAAGGGCATGTTAAGTGTTGGGTAATTTAATTGATAATCAAATTACGTCATTAAATTGTCAAACCAAGGTTTGTGTACTTATGAAGTATATGTGCATTGTATGTGCTAGGAGGAATACCTTTGCTTAAATGTTTTAATTCTAAAGAAAAATGTAAAACACAACTACTCAAGATTCTTTCTTGTTAAATGAATGCACATGTTCTTTCTTGAAGAGTTTTGAAAATAACTATGCTAAGTGAAGAATCAAGATAATTATGTTAAGAACTGAATTGAAATTCTATTCTAAAGAGAAGAATGAAATATAAATACTTATGATATTAAACAAAATTGAAATCCTATTTTAATGAATGAACTTGAAATACTATACCAATGAGCAGAATTGAAATTTTATGCTGATGGGTAGAATGGAAATGCTACATTAACAAGCAAAATCGAAGCATTAGGTTAATGAACGAAATGTAAATATATGGTAATCATCAATTTTAAATCTAAAACTAAAATCAACTTGAAAAGGAAATGCAAGTCTTACTAAGATTACTAGTTTGTTCCATTTCAACTAGAACCAATCCAAAGTAACATTAAATCTTAGACTAAGCTATAAATTCAAGTAAACAATTGAGAAAGGAAATCTTTTTTTCTTTTAAATGAGCGTTGAACCTATTGCATGATAGAGAAATAAGACAATGAAACTAATTGTTAAAAAATGAAACAAAGCAGTAAAACTAATTAAGGAATTGAAGCAAAATGAAACTAATGCTTGGAAAAAGGAATGGAATAGAAATAATACAACCTCACAAACTCTTTAGGGGGCCCTCTTATCGAGTTTGAGTGTGATCAATACTCAAATCAACAAGTGACTCATGAATGCACTCACAATAGGGTGAAATCAAAATGTTTATATTAAAAACAGAGTCTCAATTCCAACAACAATTACAAACTATATTCGAACTTATCCCTATCTTTGCTTGCAAAGCAATTTATAATGTCCTAATCATAATAGATTCAAAGACATTCAAGCTAAGAAAATAGTTTTACAAATGACATCTAAATTTTCAAATGATAATGGGAAACATGCTTCTCATGGTTTTCTATGATAAGAGAAAATCACAAGAATATTTCGTTTTAACACATCCTCTGCTTTGGATCCAAGCATTTCTCATTCAATTCAGTGCTTGCTTGTTGATGACATTGCTTGCCCTCAAAATTTGCCCAAGGATAGACTATTAGAACCAGAGTTCCCTTCTAGTTTGACCAACCAATTTCTCATGCCCTGTGATCTTCTAGGTAGGCGCAATAGGTGGTCATCCATATGCTCAACATTTGACATCTATCCATATTTCTTATTCAACTTATAGCTTGGGTAAACCTGTCTAACCATGGATTAGACTGTAAAATTTCTAGCTAGCTGCAAAATTTGTTAATTTCGGTAGCTATAGGAATGTTTTCATTATTTTTCATAAATAAACTACAAATTATAAGCAATGAATAAATGATACCTTTTAATGTATCTAGGCATGACCAAAATGACCTAGTATCTTGGAAATATAGCAAAATTATTATGAAAAATATGGAAATAGTGATAAGAGGTTGTCAAATGGAGGACAATTTAGGACCTAAACATTCTCCCAATGTGAGGATGTTGCATGTCCTCAAGCACCAAAATGACAAAATTGAAGGAATATCCTTGCTACTATACTCTTTCTGAGGCTCGAATTAACACATCGATGTTGGTTGATTCCCTTTTGGTTTTTACATTGATTGACCATCTAGCTTCCTTCATTAGGAGTTTCTCCTACAGTCCTTAAATCCTATGTTTAAGTATCCTTTTGTTTGCCTTCAAATTTTTATTCTTAAATGCAAGTAACACATCCTTAATAACATGTTATCTCCTTGAGCTCTTAAGACTCCATTTTCCTCTTTTATGTGTCAGTTTAGTACTTCTAACTCATATATTTCATGTTTGAGATTGTTAATAGTTTCTTGTTCCTTTTTAGGAGTAGAATTGGGATCAAGATTGATCAGATGATCATCATCATGTAAAGGTTATTTATTAAACTCTATTTTTACATCAGACTCACCTTTTTATGCACTCTCTGCTCCAAATTCTGAAAATAGTCATATGCTCATTGTTGAACCAAATATACTTAAGGATTTCTCCTCGTCAGACTTTGATAAAGAGATGGATGTGTTATGGATTCTTCCTCATCAAGATTGATAGTATTTGGTAGTCCCTGGCTCTTTTGCTCATATGATCATTTAGAAATCCTTTTACTTCTCCTTAGTGCTTTTTTTGGTTCCACTTTTGCTTTGGATTGTATTTTTATACCTTGTTTTCCCTCTATTGCCTCAGGTTTCCTTGTATTTTTTTCAGCGTTCTTTCTTCTAACATTTTCTTTTTTATTTTTCTTTAATTTCATCCAGATTGACTGAAAGGGATGTCTTTCTCTATTTTATCATGTTGACCTTATTCCACTGTTTATTTAGGTGGAATTCTAGTCTCTTCGGGTAAATCTTCTATTGTCAAGCCCTCAGATTCTTTTCTATAGATTCAGGGTTAGAGTTCTCGGAAACCCTACGTCGACTTTTCTTGGTTTTTTATTGTTATTATTCTTGTGGATCATCTATGAAATAATTCCTTACTACAATGTATTTCCAATTATGACCAATAGATTTTCAATGTGCTTTAACAAGGATTTTCACTAGACCGTTGTGATATAAAGCTCTATCAATGTTTCTAGAATCCCTTTGTATGTTAAAGGCCATTTGATTCAACCTCCACATCAAACAGTAGGGAAGGTTTAATTATTTCCTTTAACAAAGTTCATTAACAACCTTACATGGTAGAAAATGAGGGTTTCGTACCTACCTTCACAAGTAAGGAACTTCTGGAGTACAAGAAACAGGTCCCCACATTTGGACTTGAGCATTGTGACCAAGATTCCCTTCTTGAAGGTTAATGTGTCCATGTCTCGATCTTATAGAATTTGTTTCTAATGCTCATATTTAAGACTTTGACTCTTGAACCAAATTTCACAATGGCGAGGAAGTTATGTAGCCTATGTTATGAAACACTGTAATTTTCAACCTTATGTCACCTTTCTCTGCCTCCTCGCCATCAAATGCTCTAGAAAACACCCTAGTCACTTAGTTTCATATTTATTGAATTTATAAAATAATTTTAACCACCCCGCCTTCTGCAACTGATCCTTAACTTATGGACAAGCATTGAGGAAATTATTTTTGTTTGGCTCAAAGCAAACAATGACACCCATTGTGCAGAAAAGATGAACCTTGAATTATCTCTTTTCGATAGAGATCGATGAATATGGGTAGAGAAATGACGATGGAATGAAGAAATTCGATGGTTGGAGTAGGATAAAATGTAAAGGTGATGGTCAATTTCCAATATAACTTTGGCTTAAAAGATCTGATCCTTCAAGGTTGTTACGAATTCAAATGATTTGGCAAGGATTTTAACATGATGGATTAGGACACAGGCATGAGTATTGGGATAAGAATGTAAATGAGGTCATAAATTCACTCATCATTATAAAGGATGTATCTTTATCACTCAATAGACTCATATATTTATTGTTCCTTTAATGAAAAATAATTTAACATCTTATTGTGTTAATTTCTTAAACTAGGGTCAAATTCCACACTGGACAACCAAGATTACCAAGATGATGCTTGCATAAATTCCTCGTTTCGAGAGGACCAAAATCTACCTAAATATCACCTAATTTGGTTAAGTGGAAGTTAAGTTTTCAATTATTTTATTCATACATACATTATGGAATGGGTTGGCTCTAACCACATGGGTATCTTCTTGGGTAAATCTTAACCCTCAAGAAATCCTATAAAATGAAGCGACCTCAAGTTCATTTGAACACATCATCTTTCTATTCTTCTATTTTTTTCTTGGCTCACATAGGTACGTTGGAAGGAGTTCACACAGGGTCTGAAATCATTGGCGAAAGGTTCGCTCTAAGTTTGGGTATTTTGGATCTCGGTTGCTGGCACATAACAAGAAATTTTTGTCCCTGGTCACAGACACATAGTAAGAAACAGAGCGACTTTGTCTCTCTGGTCACTCAGAGTCAATTTAGTGAGAGTGACTCTGGGTTTAGAGGCATATTGGAAGGTTTAGGTCCCCAGTCGCTCGCACAAAGTAGTCCTGGGAGCAACCAGGACATTAGGGACGCTCGCACAACAACATTAAGGGAGTGACTTTGGGTTTTACTTGTATTATTCCAAATTTGCATGCATAAAGGCTTCCCGAGGTGACTCTTCAGCAATAGTCGCTTGCATACAGTATCTGAGAGAGCGAGTTAGGAATTTCGGTCACACGTAGACAATGTTGATGAGGGCGACCGGAGTTCAGATCTAGGGTTTGACATCTTGGCTTCAGTTGACTTAGTGATCTGGTAGATTTGGATTTCTATCTGCTGTTACACAGGTATGTAGATCCTATTTTTTTATTATCATTGCAATTATGTGTATTGGGCTCATTGTACTCTTTGTTGAAATCTTTTTATGGCGATCTACTAAAGAAGAAGATTTGAAAGGGTTTCCTCCTTGTGGGGTTTTTCCTTGGTCTTGGACTAGTCTGTTATCTCTTATGGTTGTGTCGTTTGTCACTGCATATATTGTTATTCCTTTAGTTACATTTATGATTGATTATACCGCAAATAATTGGATGCATTGTTAATGAAAAGATGAATTAGACTAAAGTAACAGATACGGCATAGAACAATCATAAAATTTAACATATTGCATACTTTATAGTTCATACCTTTTAGCATTGATGCCTTGTCTTTTCTACATGCCTCTAATTCTTTTGGAGACTTGAAATTCTTTTAGAGACTTGAAATGAGCTACAACATGTTGCAAATTCTGTAGCTATTTCCTCAATTTAACTAGTGACTTGAAAGTTGCTGTGACTAATGTGACTAATATTTATTGATGCTAATGATAGTTGATGATGATGATTTTTTTCTCTCTTTTAAGAGAGAAACAAAGTTTTCAACAAATTTATTAGTACTAAAAAAAATCATTTCTTGCAAATAAGAAAGGGGGAACAAAAGAAAATTGGAAAGGGAAAGGGGATTTTGTTTTTGGAAAACCAAGGTTGCCAAGGGTTCCTTGGTTTGCAACCAAGATTTTCTAAATAGAAATGCTAGCAATGTTGGTTTTCATACCTATGCTTTTACTTATTTTATTATATTTTTCTTTTTTTTTTTATAAGAGAAAGAAATTATAACTCTTTTAGTGATAAGGAATAAGAATCTTCCCCTTTCACTAACTTCATATCAGAAGCCTTTTGCAAATATTTAACAAATTCTTCTCTTGTCAAGGATTTATGATATAATTTTAACCTATGCCCATTAACAAGAAAGGTGATTTTTTATCCATAAATAGTCCTGATTCTAATTGTTCCATTATAAAAAAAAATATCTATTTAATAGGGACCAAGCGAATGTGTCTAAATTTTTCCTTGAAAATTCTTAAACTTAGAATAAAAAAGAAGAGCCCAATCAATTGGCTTGACTTTCTTGACTTTCATGAATTTTCATGCCACTTGGTCTTTTTTTTTGGATTATGTTTGTTCTTTATATGGCACCTTGCTGGATCTCATCTAGCATGTTCAGTTGTGCCAATATTTGTTTTGGAGCTTCAAATAGATCAAGCCCCAAATTTTCTATTGTTCTAAAAGTTTCCACTTGGAATTCAATGGGAAGAAATACTTGATTCCCATAGACAATCTTATATGTAGTATGTCTAGAGATGTTTCTCCATGTGGTGCGGTATGCCCAAAGTTCCTCCAAAAGCTTTTCTGCCAAATTTCTTTTGCGCAAGTGTACAATGTTGGTTAGTATAATTTCAAGTACCTTGTTGGTAGATTCAACTTGTCCATTGGCCTATGGATAATATGGAGTGGAATTCCAATGTTTAATTTGATATTTCTCCATAATATTTTGCACAAACTTGGATGTGAATTTGGCACCTTGATTTGTCACAATTTCCCTTGGGACATCAAAACGAGTGAAAATATCATGTAATTGAAACATTTTTAGTAGAAAAAGGAAGTGGCTTAGCTTCTACCCATTTTGTAAGATAATATATACAAACAAGAATATACCTCTTTTGTTTATATGGAGGGTTGATTGGACCAGCGAAATCTAGAGCCCGATTTTCAAAAGGATCTATTAGTACCTAAGGTTGTAGAGACATCTCATATGATGGAATGGGCTTTCCCATTCTTTGGTAGTTGTCACATCTTTTGACATATTCCTTAGCATATATAAAATGAGAAGGCTAGTAATATCCCAAAAGAATTACCTTGTATGTAGTTATTTTATTAGCAAAGTGTCTTCCACATGGTTCATCATGACAATATTTTAATATCTCTGGTACTTCGTTGCTGGGTCCCTATAATACTAGTGATTACCCCATTACTATTGTAGTTATACCCCATATTAATATTGTTGTGCCCCTATTGTCCCCATATTGTTATTATTGTGCCCCATAGAATCCCTTTATTATTATTTTTGTGGCTTTATATTATTATTGTGTAGGTCGCTAGGTTATATTGTGACTCCTTAGACTCCTATATATAGAAAGGAGGTTTTGTCATTTGAATCATCCAAGAATTGTTCATCTATGTAATGTAAAGGAGGTTGCCCCCTCCAAGAGGCTGAATTCTAAGGAATTGATCTATCTTTTCTATCTTTCTTGAAGTTGGTTTCATAACATTCATCCTGTCGAACACATCTCTGGATGATTAGATTAGGTCCACTTCATTACAATTCTCCCTCTATCCATGAGTAAGGTGCACTAGTCTTGATAAATTTATGTCTTTCTTTGGATGATAATTGTGGGGGAAACTTTCCTGTAGCTAGATAGTTAGTATTATATGCAAAATGAGTTTAATAGACACTACAAAGAGATATTCATCAGGAAGATTATCCTTCATAGGAGTATCAATATTATCATATTGCATCCTAAAAAGAAAATAAGAAATTGTGTTTTCTTTTGCTAGCCTATCCAAGATGGTAATGTTAAATTCCTGAAATAATTATAGCCATCTAGTAATCCTTCCATCAATAATTGGTTTATTCATTAAATATATAATAGCATAAAGATCTTTATGAATTAAAGTTTCATATCCAATAATGTAATTTCGAAATTTATTAATGGCATGAACAATAACTAAAAACTCCTTTTATGTTACTGTATAATTTAACTTTGCAGGAGTCAAATTTTTACTTGTATAATAAATAGTATAAGGACTTAAGTCTTTCTGTCCCAATACAACTCCTAAAGTTGTATTTGAAGCATCAGTTGAGATATGAAATGGGAGAGACCAATTTGGTCCTCTTAAAATTGGTGCTACAGAAATTTTGTATTTCAATGATTCAAATGCCTTCTAGTAATTAGAATTCCAAACAAAATCACAATCTTTTGTAAGAAGTTTAAAGAGTGGAGAGGTTATTTTTGTGAAGTTTTCTATGAACCTCCTATAATATCTTGTAAAACCAAGAAAAATTCTAACATCTTTGAAAAGTAGGAACTAAAATTTTAGAAACTACCTCTACCTTAGATGCATCCACCTTGATTCCATCACCTGAAATATGGTGACCCAAAACAATTCCCTCATTAAACATCATAAAGATTTTTTTATTAATCAATGAATTATTCAATTCTTTGCATCTAATGAGAATTTTTTCTAACTTTTCAAGAGCTTCTTCAAAAGAATTTCTATAGAAAAGGAAATCATCCATGTAAACTTTTAGGCAATCACGAATCAAGTTAGAAAAGATACCTAGAACTACTCTTTGGAATGTTGCAAGTGCATTACATAACCCAAAAGGAAGTACCATGTAAGCATATGTATCCCATGTACATGTAAATGTTGTTTTATCTTGATCTTCTAGTGATAGTTGGATTTGGTTATATCCACTGAAACCATCAAGACTTTTTTATTTTTTCTCCTGCTAAAGTATTTAATACTTGATCAATGAAGTGTTATGGAAAATGATATTTAAAGTGGCCTTGTTTAGTTCTCTATAGTCAATGCACACTCTCCACTTTCCATTCTTCCTAGGAACAATCAATAAAGGAGAAACCCATTGGCTATCTGATATGGGTAGATGAAATTCACATTAAGCAACTTTTGTAATTCCTCCTTAACAAATTCTCTCAGATTGGGACTCATTCTTCTCTAATATTATCTAACTAGTTTGGCATCGTATTGAATCTAAATGTGATGCATACATGCATTAGGGTCAATTCCCTTCATGTTGGTATATTCCCATGCATATGCAGAGGATTTTTTTGTCACATATTTATCAATTGTTTCTTTTGAAATTATTCCATGGTAGTATTAATGTTTAATGTTTTACCTAGAAAAATATCTATTAAAGAATCACCAAACCTTTTCATAGAATGCAGAGCTAATTTAGATTGTCAAGATGATAAATAATCAATGTTACATTTCCCTTGAAAACTTTGATCTTGTTCAACATATGAGTAAGACTCATTATCATTCATCATATTTATTAATTCATTTTCCTCATCAAGTTGTGAAAGAGTAAATACAGGTTGAATATCCTCAAAGTTTTCATTATTATCATCATCAATCCAAACTTCACCTTCTATTCAATTATTCCTTTTGTTGGAGGATATAATGTGAATCTCTTAGTGGAACCACCATCTACAATTTATAAATGCATCAATTGTAGCTAGCCAAGTTCTACCAAGGATCAATGGATGGCCTCCTAAATTATTCTTGGGAGTAAAAACCATAAAATCAACAAGATATTCCCATGAATATTAGGATACAAATACATATTCCAATACACCATCAGGTTTAATAACATATCTATCTGTTATTTGCAATAAAGTTGGAGTATACTAAATATTAGGGAGCTTTAACTAATCCATAGTTTGTTTTCTCATGATATTAATGGTTGCTCCTAAATCAATCAAAGTGTTTGGAATATTGATATTATTGATATGAATTTTGCAATAGGGCTACATGGATATAAATATTTTTGAACTATTGGTTTCCCCATCATAATATCTGCAATATTTCCTACCAATTGAATCTTTTTAATGTCTTCTCTTTTTATTCCTGGTTTTTTAATACACAACTCCTTTATTGTTTTTTCAAATATAGGTATTTCCTTTATAGCTTGAAGAAAATGAATTTTGATGCAAATATTTTTCAATTCATCTAGCATATTATATTCAGGCAAAATTATTTTCCTTTCTATTCCCTCAATTTGAAGCCTTTCAAGAAAAGGAGGACTTTGTAAGGAAATTGAAGGTTGCTCTGCTAGAGGAATTGTAGGAACTGATTTTGTTTGGTCGTCACCTAATTATGTAGGAACATCTTCGTTTGGAGGGGTCTCTTCTTGATTAAGAGATGCATCTTTTTCATAAACTTTATCCTCTTTATATTCCTGGATGACAACTGGTGGTGATTTCTTTCGCAAAATTCTACCAGATCTAAGTTGGACATCATTTAGACCTAGAGGAGATATCATACAAGCTTGAAAATTTTGGCCCTCAACATTATAGATGGGTTGTTGATGGATTTTATTATTCAAATTTGAGAGTGGTTGGGTAGGTAGCTAACTATATTTTTGATGAAATGGAGTGGATGGCAAGGGAAGTGGTTAAATTGAAGACATTTGGGGTTGGAATTGTGGTTGTGTAGGTTGTGAAGGTTGAAGAGAATAATACTGAGAATGGTATTGAGGGTATGGTCATTGAAATTGAGGATGTATAGGATTCCTACCCTAAGAATTTTTCCAACCCTATGACCAAGATGGATTTTGGGGTTGAGGTGGCCAAGTTTTCCAAGGCATGGGTGCATTCCAATTGTCTTATGTTTGTGTATATGATTGATATTATGCATTGGAATCTTGTGCCATACCTATTTGTCGAGGTTACCAAGGTCTCTTGGGAGCAACAAAGCAAAGTAATTTAGATTGAATTGTTCTGGCTTCATTCTGGAAAACAACCTTAGGCCTAGGTATTGAGGGACATTCTTTTGTATCATGATTTTCTGCCCATATAACACATATTTCAACACTATCAAGAAGACATTCTTATAAAGCATACTTTTTCCTACATCAAGGACATAAAATGGATAATGAAACATTATTTTCTTTTTGCTTGTTTTGTACCCATACATTATCTAGTTGTTTGCTAAGATTTGCAAGGATATCTGTTTTAAATTTGTCAATAAAATTTCCTAATTCTACTCTACTTATTGTTCCAGATGTAGATTTTCCTACTCTAGACATGATTGGATCTCTTAGGTTCTTACCATATTTTTCTTTTCCTCTTGCAATTTGTTTGCACAACTCACAAATTTGCTTAAATGACAACTAGGAGACATCTCCTTTACCCATTATATTAAGATAAATCCACTCATCCCTTATGGTTTTTAGCAAGAGATTTTGTAATGTCTATTTATCTAAATTGTGTAATTTAGACCTTCTGATATTGTAGGAAAACCTCTCTACCATATCTTCAAGGTTTTCATTCTCCTTTAGAGCCATCTTAAACACTTCATCCTTAAGGTTATGATGCATATAATAATATCTATATTTTTCTAGGAATATCATTTTCATTCCTTCCCATGTTCTACTAGAATGTGTTCCTAGACCTATGAATCACTGTTACACAACATTTTTTCACTGTCCCTATACTCCCTGTTCCTTGATCCTGGAGGACCTCTACAGTGAACCCCGCATGCTTTGCCTTCATGACGAAACTCCCATTATGTCCCTCTTCATGAGCAGATAAATTCCCTTTTGCACCATTTCCCCTGAAACTTCTATTTTTCCTAGTTTACAAGGTTGGCGCTATTGACCTTTGTCTCCTCCGCACTAATGTGCAGAGATTAGCACTACTCCTTACGCCAACCGGAGTGACTAAGCTATTTTTCAGTCACACTGATCTTGTTATGGAATTTTTTTTAAATTAGAGTCGAAGATTCTAGCTCTAGAAGCTCTGTAACGGAAGTCTGGTAAATGGTTTGGTCGGATGGGGTAAAGGATGATAGTTTGGGCTCCTTTCCCCTATAATGATGGAACTACCTCAAGGGATAATTCCTTCTCCCATGAGAAGAGGATCCATCTCCCATCCATATTTCCTATATAAACCTCCCTTCTTCCCAAGCACAAACTAGTTGTAGGCATAGTTTTTGGTTGAGTGTTGATGCTATTTTGGTTTGGAGTAGACAAACAAGCTATTACTAGTTGTAGCTATCTATTTGTGTGAGGGAGAAGTGTGAATTGGTTTGGAGTGAAGCCTAAAGGGAAGAGCTTGAGGCCATCATGGAATTCTAGCAGAAGTGTGTGGGAACCTGGTCTTGTTAGAGGAGGACTACAACATCAAGATGAATGGTTGTAATCTCTCTTTGATACTAATATATGCAACTATCGATTGATTTCCTACATGTTTTATAATATTACATATTCATGGCTTAATGTTTCTTGACTTGTTAAGTAGCTTGAATTGCAATTTTTCTATTATCATGTTTGTTGTCTGTTTTTGTTTACTTGTTTCATGTGCTTGAAGAAGGAAGCGAGAGATAGCTAGAGTGAGCAAGCGAGGACATCATCAAGTAGGATAAGCGGACGAAGAGGTAGGCCCTCTTGATTGATTCTAAACTAAGGAAATCTTCCATAGAAAGTATTTGTTGTGGCTAGACCCATTATCGAGCTAGAGGAATTTGTTCATGTCCTCACTTATAATTTTACCTTACCACAAATTGGTGACTCTGCTAGGGAACCAATCCTTTTGTTTGTCTTGGATTTCATGATTTTGTGAGAACTTTTCTAGTTTCACATTTTCCCTTTAGTTCTGTTTCTTTTCTCCTATTTACTGGTCTAAGTCTAAAATTCATAATAGCATATCTGGTCCCTGTTTTCAAAACTTTTTATTTTTCCTTAGCTACCTCGATCAATGTGCTTAATTCACTGACAGTCAAGCCGACCAACGTAAGTTTTTGAGAAACAGTCGTGCCGACCAGCCTCTGGCACTTGTTGTCAGTTAGGTAGTTGTGTCGATGCTTGTAAGTGAGGGTTAGGGCTTGACCCCAATCTTGGCCAGTGTGTTCTGCTCTTGTGGTTTTGACCTTGTAAGCCTTTTTGACTGTTTTCTCCCTGATTAGAAAGCTACTTTTTCATTTGGTTTTGTTTTCTTGTTTGCTTGTCATATTTCTACTTGATTGATTGATTCATTGCATAGCCAGCGACACTAGGGCATCTAGTTGGTTTTCCATTCAGCAGTTTGAGAACTCACTAAGTCGAGTTGCAGGTGTGCTTACTCTTTGCATTTTGTTTTGGTCCTTTTTATGACTTTGACCTCTTTTTTCCCAAGTTTGAAAAAGGTTCGTTTACTTGCCTAAACATTTCTTTTCTGGCATAGATT
Organism: Pinus taeda; assembly: GCA_000404065.3. NCBI lineage: Eukaryota > Viridiplantae > Streptophyta > Pinopsida > Pinales > Pinaceae > Pinus > Pinus taeda. Next base: position 64,041 of record APFE030248664.1, read on the forward strand.
ACATTGTTGGTCTTATGTTTGGTAAAGTTCGTGTTTCATTGATCTGAATGAACTTCTCTTTTCATGTTTTCATTTGCTTGAAGAGCTTATTGTCTCGAGAACTTTTTCATTGAAAGATTGTATGTGAAAAGCTTGTTTCGTTGCTTCATGAAAAGTATAAAATTCTAGCTTGTTGCATCAATGTGTTACGATAATTTGCATCCTTTAAAAGACTAGAATTGCATCAGCATTTGAAAAAGGAAAAGAATTTTTTGTTTTGAAAGGACTAATAGATAAGTGCTTGTCATGAAATTAGGAATTGGAATGTATATTTCATTAGTTTATTTTTTGAAAACGTAAGATAGTGAAAGATCATTTTGTTTTCAATTGCTTGATTTTTTTCATTTGATTGAGTAGTTTCTACCCTCTATAGTGTAGGCATTTCATTGAATTGAAAGGGTCTTTTCTCATTTAGTTGCATTTGACGTTTTTTGAGTAGCATCGCTAAGACCTGAAAACTAAAACTTAATTCAAGATCAAATTCAAAATAAGTTCAATTAACCTAAGGTGCATTTGACATTAACGATCATATCTAGAAGGTTTAGGCTAGAGACGTGTTTCAACGTCTTTAAACCTAACAATTGTCGTTATCTTTGGCACTAGACAGCGTGAGTACAAATTTGTGCTCCCCGTACCATCGAGTATATAATGGGAGACCCACTAGGATGCAATCCTTTTATCCTTAGTAAGCCGAGTTGGCCACCTTGCAAATGTGATACACCGAACAAAACATTCAGGGAGATTGCCTGCTCGTACTTCTTGGTTCACCAGGAGGTATTCTGCAGTTCACGGTTGCCTGATAATCATGTTTACCTAGACCATCCTGAGCAGCGATTTGATCTTTTTAACTCATTAAAATTAAAAGAGCACTTGTCCTTTCGAGCTCATTTCCAATCGAAAGCGATAGATTCATCTTTGTTTCTTTCGCTACTCTTAAAAAATTAAAGAGCATTATCTCTTATGCATCTTAATAATCGATTACCCATGATCCAAAACACCCTGTTAGTATTGTTGAGACCAAATCGTGAGTTTCCTTAAAAGAACATTTTAAAGCCTTGAAGTTATTTGTTCCATCAACTAAGACAAGGTCATCGTGGCTGAACCATCTGATTCACCCAATTCCTCTTCCTCTGCTCCGTCTGAAATATTGTCTGAGGATCCATTCCCTGAGTTACCAGAGTCACTCAAGGACCAAAATGTTAAACTCACAATTGTTTTTAGTGTTCAACCATTGTCATCTCGTCCTCTGCCTACTTTCAATACTAGGTCATCTACTGATCTTGGCTCAGAATCTCCAAATAACCTTATTCAAACTCTAGAGAACTCGCTGACCAATGACGGTCAGCTTGGATTAGTTATCTATCCTCCGAACCCTCCGTTTGACACTGTTGAAATATCACCGCAGTGTCCTTACAGTCTGTACGACCAGCTGGGTGTTCCTTTGGAACTATCCCCCAGTACTCATTCGACCATTCGTTGTCATTTGTTTTCAAACATGGAACCTGAAGGCCATGCTCTAGTCACATCTCTGAATGAGTTCGGAGTTTCTACTCCACACACTGTTGAGGGGGAAGAATTGCGATTACAGTTTCCTCCTGAGGGTTTCCCTTTTTAAGAAGGTATTCCCACCAATTTGCCACCCAACTATGTGTCTTTGGCGCACTTGGTTTCAGGAACACCTAATGCCTCATCACTTTACCATAATCCTGTATGGGTGTCAGGAATCAAGCCTACGTCAGGTCCGTTCATTACGAACATGACTTCCCAACAGGTTATTGCTTTAGTCCCGATGCAACCCACCATTCCAAATACTCTTGTATCATCGATCCCAGTAACATGTCATACACAACCGATAGTTTCAAAGATTGTCTCTATCAGTTTGTTCGTCCCAGTAGTTAGTGGCTAGATTGTGCCAATGCCAAGGGGGCAGAACCTAAATGTTTCTATGGTGTCCGGTACCACTAATGTGAGTGGCTCACAAGCTCACATGCTTGGCATAAACCAGCCTTCTTCTAGTATTATTTATAACCCTGCTGATTCTACTGGATCGAGCAATGTCCAGTACCAATAGGTTCAGAATCCTGTTGGTCCATCTAGATCGAGCAATGTTCAATATCAGCAGCCCTATGGGGCTCAGGTCCAATCCAAAAATCCTTACGTTCCATATGGTTCTCAAGGAATGGTTAATCAATCTTACACCCTCCAATCTGGGCAATACATCCAACTTGGCTATGGCCAAATTCAGTTTGGCAATTTCCTGGGCATTGTTCAAGTACCCTTGCAATAGTAAGGAAAACCTCTATAATAACAAGGGAAACCTTTGTTACCGCAAGGGCTCTCTGTGCAACAACAAGGGAAAATTATCCCACAGCAAGGTCACCTACAACAACTGCAAGGTCAATCCTTACAACAGTTGCAGCAAGTCGTGCAATACTAGATGCAATATGCTCCGCACACCTCTCAACCCTTGTCCTCACAGGGCTAACCTCTGCAGCCCCAGGGACAAATTTTGCAACTACAAGGTTAACCCTTGCAACAACAAAACCAACTAGGGAAGAAGCAACCCTTGTATACATATCAACAAGGTCAACCCTTGCAAGGGCAGGGTCTAGGTCAAGTCCTGCAGTAGCATGCTCAAAATTCTCATGTCCTAGGTCAATAGGTTCAGAACCCTATCGGCCAAGGGTATCAGGTACAAAATCCCTACGTCTAAGGGAAAAAAGTGTATCAACCTTATGCCTAAGGACTGCAGGTTCAAAATCCTCTTGTTCAGGGACAACAGGTTCATCAGCCGTATGTTCAAGGACAACAAGTCCCATATCCATATGTCCAAGGTCAACAGGTTCAACAACCTTTTAACCCATACGTTGCCTATCAACAACCTATGCCTTGACAGTTTCAAGGTATTTAAGGTCAAAATCCTCCCTATGGTCAAGGTAATCCACAATGGGGGCAACCTCAGATGCCATATGGTCAAAATCCCCCACTGTGGGGCCAAAATCTTTACCAGCAGGGATGAGTTCCTCCCTATGGGCCCGCTTATAGGCCTCCCATGCCTTTTAACACTTAATTACCTTTCTTGGCTACACTTGAGTTGCTAGATGTATCTCACCTTACGAATGATCTGATCCTTCATTCACCATACTAGCCTCCAGTGCCGTCCAAGATACCAAGTGATTGCCCAAAGTTCAATGGAAAAGCTAAAGAATATCCTCAGACCCATGTGATGACATATCACCTCTAGTGCTCATCAAACTTGTATGTGGACGATTCCATTCATCTTCATCTTTTCCAATGAACCCTCTAGGGTGTTGCACCGAAACGGTACATCGAGCTACCTCGAAGTACTTACCATGACTTTAAATCTTTAGCCATGGCTCTTTAGCCATGGCTCTTTAGCCATGGCTTTCCTCACACACTTTCAGCTACTGGTTCACTATGAAACTGGAACCTATTTTCTCACATCACTTAAGCAAGAAACTCTGGCGCACATCTTTGATCACATCCATGAATGAAGACGTAGGCATCGCCTGATCAAATTTGAGATTGCTGGTCAGTTTCTCACTAAATGGTTTACCAAATCATTCGTAGCCCCAATTTCTCGTGATATAGCTGTGGGTGGATGTGTCACTGAAGTAGAGGCCATCGCTCGTGCCCACTACTTGGATCTACTTTACTCTCAGTCTGGCACTTTATATGAGTTATTACCCAATGCTCTGCGACCATCATCTGATGCCGCAACATCAAAGTCACCAATTGTTCCTCCTGTTAGTGGATTTATTGGTTCAGTATCCTAGACACCTGCTAAAAATTCTTCCAAACAGAAGTCGGTCTTGAATGATGCCCCTAATATTTCATCTCAAAATCCACCTAGCCCTGGTAAAACCTCAGAGGTCCACACTGTCCAGTCTATCGTAGTGAACAAATCCTCGAAAGGGAAAGGAAAGGCAAAGGCAAAGCTAAAGCTAATGCCCTGAAATAGGGTCCTCCCAAATCATCTGCTGGAGAATCTCTGCAATGGAAACCTAAGTATCCCTACCTCATTTGTGAGGAAGATCACTACACTAAGGATTGTCCTCAACAATCCGAAGTTAGTCACTTGCTCAAAGGGAATCTTATTGTCCTCAAAGAGTTGTTTCCGTCTCAGCAGACCCAAGTGGTAGACTGACCCTGATCTGCTTCCTCTGGATTGCAAGTGTTCATGATGAGAATGCCTATTAATGTGGCTACTCGATCCAAAGACAATAAAACTCCAACTTTGGCAGCTAAGAAAGAGAAAGAAGCTGCACCTTCTTCTTCTATCCCAAGTTCTGGCCCTCTGCAAATTGAGCGCCCTAACACTGATTTCGCTATGTGCCCACCCTCTCGAGGTGTACTGAGGAAATCCTCATATAATCCCAATGCCTGAGCTACTCAACACTATAATACTGTTGATGATTTGGCTCAAGCACCGTCAACCATGTCAGCTCTCGAGGTACTCCAAAGGTGCCCATCATAGCGGAAATCTTTGTTGTCGACTATCGAGGGCATCGATCCCACTGATTCCAATTTGATATGTTTTTATCTAGAGAACCATGTTCCACTGCTCCCTCATCAGATTGCCTTTCTTATTCAGGTAATCATTAATCATGAGAAGACCATCCACCACACTGTCATCGATGAAGGTGCTTCCACCTACATCATGTCAACTGCATGTTGGAAGGCCATTGGTTCCCCTACACTGCACTAGTCTTTGAACACTTTGGAAGCTTTCGATGGGCACAATTTGTGACCCTTCAGTGTCTTACCTAACCTTGCCATCACCCTAGAAGGCAAGACAGTGCAATTCGAAGTAGAAATTGTTGACGTCAATGTCAATTATAATCTTCTACTTGGTCGAAGTTGGACTCATCCCATGAATGCCATGGCTTCCTCTTTGTTTTGCATGATTCATTTTCCCCATCAAGGAAGAATTGTCACCATCGATCAGTTGTCTTTCTTTGCCCCTTCCTCCTCGGATGGCAATGTTACGTACGTCAAACACTCTGGTGCTCCCTATGAGAGTGTGGGGGCAGGTCTCTTCAGATATTCAACCTTGATGGGAATTTTTCCACTCCCACCTCCTCATGTTGCCTCTGTCAACATGATCTCGTTCAAATCTGATCCCTAAGTCATACCTACACCAAATCTATTGATACTTGGGGGCGAGGTTATGCCGCTTAGTCCTGCTGAAGTCAATTACATGGAAATTGTTTCAGCTTTGAACCCTGCATCCTATGATTCTCATATGTCGAAGACCTCTCTCGATATGTACTCTCAATCCCCTTGGCTTGGCACTTTGGAATCATTTGATCCCTTAGCCAAGGCCTTCCTTGCTGATGAAGGTATAATGGAAGTCATGTCTCTTGAGGAATCACCTTAGATCGATACTCATCATCGCTCCTTGTTCCTGCCTCACCTGATGGTCATGTTTAATGCTTTCGAAGAGTCCTCTTCTCCATTGTCTATTGATGTGTCACGATAATATATTTCGACATAGGTCACCTTTATCCCTTCATGGATTCAAGATTTTTCACCCCCCCCCCCCCCAAGTTTCTACTAATTGCCAATTATTGCAATGGGGTTTCCATCTGACTCGTAACCCTCCCTCGCCCAAGGGGCATAGGGGTATAGCCTTATATGATTTCTACTCCATTATTTGGCCAAGTCGATACTTACTTTTCATGACAACGGTAAAACTCCGGTGTCCTTTTGTGTTGATTGACTACCTGAGTCCCAGCATGGACTCCCACCTCAACAAGTATTATGCTTAGGTCATCTTGCATGATTACTTATGTACATTATTGTGTGATTTATTTTTGTACAGCATGGTTTTTTGTGATAGTTTTCAAACAAATTTCCTGTTTACTATGATTTTCTTACTTTGCAAATGTCTGCGACTCCTCAAGTTGGTTTTGTTGATGGTGCTTGCTGTAGTACCTGGAACTTATCATCTGCGACATGGGATATCTATGACCCTAACGGTGAGTTGATTGAACTTCAAGGTATATACCTAGGTTGCACAACCAATAACATTGATGAATACAGTGCGGTCATCAAATTGTTGTCAGAAGCCATTGCTCTGAGCATCAGAGAATTGGTTGTTAACCTGGATTCACAGCTTGTCATCCTTCAACTCAACAGGAAATATTCTGTCAGGAACCCTCAAATATTGAGAATGTATCTCTGTATCCATCTATTGGAAATTCATTTTGATTATATTACATATCATCATATTCCTAGATGCATGAATAAATTAACAGATGAATTAGCTAATTACGTGTTGGATAGACATTTACGAAACATGTAAAAGATCAAACAAACAATTTGTACCATAATAGACAATAAAATACAACATATAAGAATGTTTGATACATCAGAACCCCAACAAATAATATGTGTGTCTAAAATAACATTTTTGGCATGCAAGCCTAAAAAAATATATAAGTGTTGGACCTAGGAACTAATCAACCTTGAGATGGCTCGTGCAACATGACTCAGCAATCGGTGGATCCGATTTGAGACTCCCATCGTGTGTCTCTAGTACCGACAGGGAATGTCTCCTATCTGAGCATACTCTAGGATACCATGAGTTAACTCCTCAAGGTTCCTCGTGATCTCCTCCTCATTGTCACTCCCTTCCCGATAAGGGTTGATAGCATCAATAGGGCGGGGAATGCGCCTGGCTATCAGGGACATCCCAGCTAGCCGCTTTGGTCCAAAATATGCATGAACAAGAGAAATGTTATAAGCACATATATACCAGAAACAATTAAAAAATCTCAAAAAAAATAAAAATAAATAAATAAATAAATAAATAAAAATTGATTTTTTAATGTTTATCATCAAAGTCCTCTCCATCTGGTAAGGGCATGTCTAGATCTCCACAGAAATCAGTGCTGCTATATGGCCAGTCCTCCACAACGATCTTCTGTCATTGTAGCCATGAAAAGAATGCAGGTCAGTATGACATATGTTGACCCCTAGTGATCCTCGACATCAAACAACTCCAGCGGGCCATCCACGGATCGTGTGGCATAGGAGGATCCACCTCAATCAGCTGATACTGGAACAATGGTACTCGTTCTAGGAAGAAGGTCACAAGTACAGATCCGAAGCAAAATTGCTTCAAATTCCCCACCTTGGCTTTGGAAAACTGGCACTTGAGGTTCATCTTCATGGCCTCTGCTCAATTGAAGATCATAGGAGTTGTGTAGTCAATAGCATAAAGGAACTTTGACTTGTCAGTCTCATGTTCCGCATGGGACCCTACCACTCTATTGATAGTCAACAGAGGCACCCTAAGTGTTAGATCCCACACACTGGAAATCTATATCTTCCCACTCTTGGATTTCAGCTCCTCAGGGCAGTGTTCGGCAAGAAACAAAGATATGCTTTCCCGAATCAGATGTGACCTATACAAGTTCATTGGCTCACGTCTACGAGACAATCCAATGATGAAGTAAATATCTGAAGTTCCCAACTCTAGCTCCTGGTTTCCAATGACAAAAATATCTTGATTAATGTCCCAAAGACTAATAAGGTATCGAAGCAACTTGGGCTAGGCCCACATCCATGGCATAAGGAAGAATTTGAGGAGCCCGCAAGCCCTCAAAGCCTTTAGGCAATTTGGGTTGTTCATTGCCTGGGTGTCAACATATTCATGTTCATGTTCCTTCCAATCCACCATTTTCGGTGATTCTCTCCTGCAAAAGCCATTAATTTGAGTCAATAATCATCCTTGGCACATAAAATTCAAATTTAAATGGTCAGTTTTTGAGAAAATAGGGTTTTTCCCTATCTACAGTACCAACGTGCCTGTTTTAAAAATAGTTGCGCTGATTGACTTAGATGGCTTTGTTAATCACTCTCAGCCGGTGCGATTCTGTGCCCAAAAATCGCGTCGACCGAGGGTGAAAAATATTTTCAAAAACCTCCTTAAAAATCTAAGAAAATGAATAAAAGTAGAAATAAATAGCATGAGAATGGACCTCAAGGCTTCAGCTATTACCTGGAACTGGCGGCTCATTGATTGACCTCCCAAATTTCCCACAATCTGCTCCAGAACAATTAGGCAAAAGTGGGTAAACATTCCTCACAGCAAAGGTAAAATGGTAAATGGTAAAAATATATTTACTTTTCCCCTTTTCATTCATTTTTCATGAAAATATCAAGTTTTGTAAATATTTTGACCTATTTTTGCCTCAAGGACTCGATAATACACTTTACCTTACTTGTGCAGCGACAGGGGATGGATTTTCGATGATGATGATGAGTCACATTTCAGCTTTTTTCTTGACTCGTTAAACTCATATGAAAATATTGCCGAGTATTTTTTCCCTTTTTTACTCGTTAAAGAGAATAAAAAAGGGGGGTCTGCTTTTAGCTCTTTTCTGACCCTTTAAAAGTGAAAAGATGGCCGATCCCTTATCCTTTCGAACTTGTTAACGGATGCAAAACCTCATGCTCCCAGTATAAGTTTACCCCTTTTTTGTGATGGGAGGCACTATTCATGAAAAAGGTACTCGACTAAAATGGTCAAGCAGTTCTCTCAAGTACTGTTTTCTACCTTTTCATGCTTGAGAGACACAAATGTACAAAAAGGGACCATGTGGAGTTTTCTTTTACGTGTCTTTTTCAAACTATATAAACATGAAAAAGATACCGAGTTACACCTTTTTCGAACTCGTTAAACTATTAAACGACATCAGATTCATCACCATGACGAATGTGAGCTTCTCCTTCCTAGGGATCGTTAAACTTACTAGGTCGGATTCGTCCGAAGGATGAACTTGCAGTGCAAGCATACGTTATCCCCATCAAGCTTGAGATCAAAAAATAATTGGGGTACTTGCCAAAAATGGTAGGGTAAAATTTGGAAATCTATTAGTAATGTCGGCAGCTCACTCTTGAACATGACATTATTTGCTTCATGTCAGGTTGGGACATCCTCCTTTGCATCGTTGACCTTCCTGGGTTTAGGCCATTCATTTTTTACTTCCATTTGATCTCTACCACGTCAATATGACCACCAATTCCATGGATCCAAAAGCTGGCAAACTTCCAAGTTGTGTCACTGATATGTTCAAGAGTTGTCCTTCTACAGTTACACTTACCTCTAATTCTTTGTATCATCCAAAATTATTTTACATCCTCTCATCTCGCGTCGATGATGTGGGATTCATTATGGCCCTCCTTCGACAGGGTCGCTTTCCGTCGACTTCAGCTCATTATCCGGGAAGTTGACCAAGAGACTCCCTTCCAGTACCTTAGAGCTTGCATGCCTTAATGGAAAGTTCTTCGCACTCGACGACAAGTTCACATCGTTGGCTTTCGATCGAGTGATTTCACGGGTGTTCGACTTCAGTTCCCCTATTCACATTCTAGGGATTGTGCTGATAGTACCTTGAGGACCATTTTCATTATTGGTGGTTTCTCTCACACGTGTCAACAATTTGCATCATTGACTGGTAATCAAACGAATTTCTAGCATGTCTGACGTCAACACATCTATTCACATGTTAGAATTTGTACTTTGGTTGGATCGTGTTGGAGCACAACCCTAGACTTGGATCACAAAAGTCCAGGTTGCAAAGTGGTGTGACATGGTTATGATGATATGTATGTCTCTTTCATATGGCTAGCTGCAACAAGACCAAGAGTTATCATATGTGATCCTTCTCATTATTGGATGATTGCGACCATAGCTTGGTTTTGTTATGATCCTCCTTGACAGATGATTGTGCCCATACCTAGATCTATTTACATGATCATTCTATGGGTGGTTGCATCCATGCCATGATTCATGTATCATTTGACAGAGATCTCAGTCTATGTATATGTATCTATACTTGCTTGCAAGTTTTCCGATGGCAGACCGGTTCCCTGCACAGATTTATAAAGAATTTCATCCCTCACTCTCGCCTGACCTTCACGCTTTAGGGGGCATTTGTTACACAAAATTTTGTCACTGTCCCTGTACTCCCAATTCCTTGATCCTGGAGGACCTCTATAGTGAACCCCATATGCTTTTCCTTCATGAAGAAACTCCCATTGTGTCCCTCTTCATGAGAAGATAAATTCCCTTTTGCACCATTTCCCCTAAAACTTCTATTTTCCCCAGTTTACAAGACCGACACTAATGACCTTTGTCTCCCCTACACTGATGTGCATATATTAGCACTAATCCTCATGCCGACCAAAGCAATTGAGCTATGTTTCAGTTGCGTCGATCCTGTTATGGAAAGTTTTTAAAATTAGAGCCAAAGCTTCTAGCTCTAGAAGCTTCGTAACGAAAGTCTGGTAAATGGTTTGGTCGAATGGGGTTGAGGATGATAGTTTGGGCTCCTTTCCCCTATAATGATGGAACTACCTCAAGGGATAAGTCCTTCTCCCATGAGAAAAGGATCCATCTCCCATCCATATTTCATATATAAACCTCCATTCTTCCCAAGCACAAACTAGTTGTAGTCATAGCTTTTGGTTGAGTGTTGATGCTATTTTGGTTTGGAGTAGACAAGCAAGCTATTACTAGTTGTAGCTATCTAGTTGTGTGAGGGAGAAGTGCGATTTGGTTTGAAATGAAGCCTAAATGGAAGAGCCTTAAAACTATTTTTGATTAAGGCCAGCATGGAATGCTAGTAGAAGTGTGTGGGAACCTGGTCTTGTCAAGGAAGACTGCAACATCAAGATCAATGGTTGTAATCTCTCTTTGATATTAATATATCCAACTATCGATTGATTTCCTACATGTTTTTTAATATTAAATATTCATGGCTTAATGTTTCTTGACTTTTTAAGTAGGTTGAATTGCAATTTATCTATTATCATGTTTGTTGTCTATTGTTGTTTACTTGTTTCAGGTGCTTGAAGAAGGAAACGAGAGATAGCTGGAGTGAGAAAGTGAGGATATCATCAATCAGGATAAGTGGACCAAGAGGTAGGCCCTCTTGATTGATTATAACCTAAGGAAATCTTGCATAGAATGTGTTTGTTGTGGCTAGACCCATTATCGAGCTAGAGGAATTCGTTCATGTTCGCACTTATAGTTTTACTTCACCACAACCACTTAAGAGCTCCATATTTTAGACTGGCTAGAAAGAATTTCAATTTTTTAATATTAAGTAGATAATCATATGATGTGCACAATACTTCAAACTCAAAAATAAATGTTTTAGGATCCTCAGTTCTTAAGCCATGAAATTAGGAACGATGGATGGTGATATATTTTTTATGGTAGTAGTGGTGTTTGTATCCAAGAAGGGGAATCCAAAATGATCCTCCTCATGAAAATATTTATCATCTCACCTTCCACCTCTACCTCCTCTATTACCTCCTCTACCTCTTCCTCTGCCAATCCTTGGTATTTACCCTCCATTATGTATTTCTTCTTCTCCCTCTCCTGCCACTGTAGGTTCCTTAGAGATGATATAAGGTTCAACTATAGGATTGTCTACTTCTTCCTCTCATTTTTCTACTAATGGTATGTCAGATAAATTTTCCTCCTCTTCTTCACTAGGTACTTCTAGCTCCTGTCCTAAGACTTGTTCACTCGTTGAAGAGAAAAATATGAATCCTTCAGTAGGGGATGTAAGTTCTTCAACTACAAATTATGTGGACGAGGTTGGTGAATCCCTAGGTTGAACTTTAGACCTATTCAATTTAGGGAGTCTATGTCCACCTACTATGTATGGAATGCGAGTGTCGGTGGATGGTGTGGAACTACATGGTCTAGCAGGGGTGGTTCGTGATGTTGGAATTGAACTACGTACTCTATCTCTACTTATGAATCTACCTCTGGAATCTCATTCTCTATACATGCATCCTAGATGATTTTAATATGATTATAATCACACATCTAGAAAATGAATGTATCTAATATGATATGAAAATAAAAATAAAGTCCTATATATACTTCCTTAGCAACAACGCCAAAAATATTGGGTAATTTAATTGATAATCAAATTAAATCATTGATTTTTCAAACCAAGGTCCATGTAGTTGTGAAGTGTATGTGCTAGGAGGATTTCTTTTGATTACATGTTCTAAGTCTAAAGAAAAATGGAAAACATAATCACTCAATATTCTTTCTTGTTAAATGAACGTACATGTTCTTTCTTTAATACTTTTGAAAACAACTATGCTAAGTGAAGAATCAAGATAATTATGCTAAGAATTGAATTGAAATTCTATTCTAAAAAGTAGAATTAAATATCAAAACTTATGCTACTAAGCAAAATTGAAATCCTATTTTAATGAATGAACATGAAATACTATACGAATGAGCAGAATTGAAATTCTATGTTGATGGGAAGAATTAAAATACTACACTACCAAGCAAAATTGAAACATTATGCTATTGAACCAAATGGAAATTTATGCTAATCATCAATTTGAAATCTAAAACCAAAATTAACTTGAAAAGGAAATACAAGTCTTACTAAGATTATTAGTTTGTGCCATTTCAACTAGAACCAATCCAAAGTAACATTAAATATGAGACTAAGCTATCAATTCAAGTAAAAAACCGAGAAAGGAAATATTTTTTTTCTTTTAAATGAGTGCTAAACCTATGGCATGATAGAGAAATAAGCCAATGAAATTAATGCTTAACAAAATGAAACAAAGCAATAAAACTAATTCAGAAATCGAAGAAAAATGAAACTAATGCTTGGAAAAAATGAATGAAAAAAAAAAAAAAAATATATATATATATATATATATATATATATATATTCTATATATTATATATATATATAGCCTCACAAACTCTTCAAGGGGCCCTCATGTTGATATTCAAATCAATAGGTGACTCATGAATTCATTCACAATATTGCGAAGACAAAGTGTTTATATTAAAAGCAGAGTCTTAAGTCCAACAACAATTACAAACTATATCCAAACTTATCATTATTTACTTGCAAATTTTTTTTATAATATCCTAATTTTAATAACTTTGAAGACATTTGAGCCAAGAAACTAGTTTCTAAAATGACATCTAAATGTTCAAATGATATTAGAAAACACACTTCTCATGATTTGATACGATAAGAGAAAATCATGAGAAGATTTCTTTTTAACACATCCTTTTCTTTGGATCCACGATTTTCTCATTCAATTCCATACTCGCTTATTGATGACATTGTTTGCCTTCAGACTCTGTGTTATAGCTATTTTGTCACATAAAATAAAATGGCCTTAAAACCAGATCAATAAAAATTCATTGACACTTTGCATTCATCCCTTGCAAATCCAAGAGCATCCTCTCTCCAAAGGTTCCACGGATTCTGGGTTAAGAAACTTAAAAACCTAATTTTAGGCCCTATGACGCTTTCCTTTCATGCAACGTGCACTATTGCAAGTTGTACACAAAGCATTTGCACTGACCAACACATGTACCCTTCACAATAAGTTCCATGGCTCTTCAATTTCGATAAAAATAAAAAATACTTTCAAATATTTTATTTCCATAAGCTTCCCAAGTGGTTTTAAGTATTTATTGTTAGATCAATATCTCAAACTCCTATACTTGAGGCCTTATTTCTTAGCCCTCTAACTTATCCTCCCTCATATATGGATATAAGTCCTAGATTGGTAAATGAAAAACCATCCCATCTACCCAATAAATTCACTACCTTCCATAGGGTCTGGGTTGGCTTTTGAGACTCTTAGTTATGCCCTCATGCTGTTTCTTTTTGCTTAGGGATCCATTATACAACCATGCACATGAGTTGTGATTCAAGGCTTTCTCTGTGGAAAAGGAAGGACAAGATAGTTGGTAGATATCTACAAGGTCAAGATCTGTAAAGGGTTGTAACTTATCCCATTTTCATTAATAAAAAAGTGATTTATTTTCCTATACTTATGTCTCGTTTATGCATATGTAGAACCATGCCTTCTTGAATCATTTTTTAGATATTTTAGTGTATGTTATTTGTATATTTTTGTTCTCTTTCTTGTTTTAGGTGTTTTTAGGTTCCACTTCTAACATTTAGAGTTGCAGCTAAATCTTACAAGAAAGGAGAAGAGGAGAACTTGCGTTGGATTCCAAGCAAGTCTTTCCTCCGTATTCTAATTTGTCTAAGGAAAGCATAAGTATTTTTTTCTTTGTTGTTTCTAGATCAATCCACTAGATCTAAGGAGTTCTCTTCTATCCGTAGAAGGGAATTATTTGTCAAACAACTTGGCAACTCCATTAGGGAACGTGTTGTTCCTTTAGTTGTTTACTTTGCCTAGTATTTAAGGACCTTTGAAAGTGACTCAATTTTACATTTTTCATATAGTAATCGGTCTTAGAAAAGTATAATTCTAAGCTTGGTAGGGTTTGTGTTTCGTCTTTTGTACAAAATCAACCCCCGTTCACTTTCTAGTCTGAGACAGAGAGACCCAACACATTTGCCTCTCTCTATAAGTGCGATGACACACACTGGTTGTCATACATAGCCTACGATTTGCATTTTTATGCCTTGATCTGTGTTGTGTTATGATCCAATGTATTTTCCTAAGTCTTTGAATTGGTCAATGTCTTTGTAAAGCCATCATTGTATTTAAATTTGAATGTGATTGTGTTTTGATGAGAGTTTGTTTGTTTTGGTTTCTTTTGTTAATTAGTGTTTTTTATCACTTGGTTTGATTGTTGATTTGATAAAATACTTTCATTTTTAGTTCCATTATGTATGAATTATTTTGATTCAATAATATAGTCACATTTAACTTTTCATTGCATTTGAAAATTGAAAAAGAAAAGAAAAGAAAAGAAATCATTTTGTTCATGGATTAAGGCTTTGAATTGAATTGGAATAATACATTTGAGGATATTAATTAGGAAGTTCTTGTTTGCTGCATCATTATTTGAAACTCCTTCCTTCTCTTAGATAGATCTTCATTGAATGAAAAATAGTTATTTTAATATTGCTAATTTCATTATGTAAAATTCAGGTGAATTCTTTTCGTGAGCCTTGAAACTGAAATTTAAATCAAGATCAATTTTAAAATTTATTCAATTAACCTAAGGAGCATTTGGACATTAATGACACATTTAGTGGTCTAGGCTAGAAGACATGTTCCAACGTCATTAAACGTAGGATTTGTTGTTATTTGTTAGCATTACATCCTGATGATGGTTGGATTTCCACATACATCGGAGTATATCAGAACATTCTTCCACGTACCTTCAAGTATATAGGATGACGCTCCATGTACAACTGAGTACATCAATATTCCCCCATTGTACAATTATGCATTAGAAAACACTACTATGGACTGTGCTTCCATGTACCTCCAGGTATATATTGGAAGTGCCAATTAGGTTGCAAACCTCCCATAGGTAGCCAAGCTGGCTGCCTTATTAACTATGATACATAGAACATAGCATTCAGGGGGATTTTATGCACATACCGACAACAATATATTGCAGTTCAAAGTGACTTGGTAATCCTTATATGCTTAGTTACCCCTCTTTATTGTTATTTGTGCCTTTATTTTTCAAAATCAATTAATTAACTCACTTTCTACTCCTTAATAGACCTTAGGTTGAGTCTGATTACAACAGTTCTGGAGTTTACCAGATAGGGAAACCCTTTTGATGGGAATCTTGGTCCCTTTCCCTCTTTTGGAAATATTGGTTCTCCTTATATGGCTACATTTTCACTTCCTGGATTCACCATAGTTTTCCCAGTTTCGTTATTTTCAACCTCTTAGGTTTTGAATTTCCAAACTACTCCACAATCAAGTACCACACCTGAACAACATCAACCTCAAGTTGATCCTCAAATTGACCCTTTTCCTTCTTCCCTCACTGTCTCTTCTTCCATTTCTTCTTCCTCGCCTGGTGAAATTATTGGTGTTAGTAATGAGAAGGATAAGAATAAGAAGAAAAGGAAGAAGAAGAAGAATCCAAATAAGAAAAATGACAAACAAGAAAACATTATTGTGAATTCACCTAATGTTAAGAAACCTTCCAACAAGGCCAGTAAAGTTAAAATCCCTTGCATGATTTGTAAGGCTGGTCATCTTCTTAGAGATTTCTTTGGTATTCCCAAAGTATTAGAAGTGTGTCCATAGGCTCACATCAACCTTTGTGGTCAACCTCTGGAGATCATGCTCGTGAAAAACCATCGACTAGTGAAAATAAGGTCCTTGGGAAAAAGGGAAAAGTTAAGTTTCCATGTAGGTTATGTGAAGTGAATCATCTAATTCACCTTTTCCCTCGTTTGGATGATGCCTCCAAACTGTTGGAAACCCTTACCACTTCTCAATAGTGGCTTCTAGTTGCTTACTTGAAGCTTTCCCAAAATCCTCCACTAGGTGATGAAGTAATTGACTCGAATCCATATTCAGTCAATCCCACTCTCTCTGAATGTGAATCCCATGAGTCCATTCCCAACCAACCATTGGTTAAGAAGGTGGTTAACCTGATTCCACCTTTAGTCAATCACACTTTTCCTATATAGAATAAGTTTCATACTGCTCAGGCTCTTCTCGTTTCTTCAAATCGCACCGAACAAAAGGATATTTCTCCTATTCTCATAGAACCCCCTCCCAATAATGAGGTCATTTCCTTCGATTGGATTCAATTGAAAGAACCTCGTCTCCCTTCTTACATGCCTTTTCAGATAAGGGTGAAGGTTTGTGATTAAAACATCTATCAAATTGTTATAGATTGGGGAACTTATGTTAGCATTTTATCCTCGACTACTTGGCAAGTTTTGTGTTCCCCACAACTTGTGTCTACCACTCTAAATTTGTTGGATTTTAAAAAAAGAACCAGTCAACCTTTATGGATCCTTAGTTTCTTATCACTTTCGAAGGAAAAATTGTATGTAATGATGTGATGGTAGTCATGGGCCCCTTGGATTTCAATTTTCTCCTAGGGTGAGACTATGTTTATGCTATGAACAGTGTCGTATCCACACTCTTTCGAGTTATGTGTTTCCCGCATGATGGAAAAATTGTGACTATTGATCAACTTTCATTCATTAGTCTTGATTTGAATGCAAACCATCCAAATTTCTTAAATGTTCCAAATATGCAAGTGGTATCTCCCCAACTACAGGTTAATTATGTGGAAACATGTCCCATGCCCATACCTATTGATGAAGATGATCCTTTCACTATTTTCTCAACTCCTTTCGACTTAGATTGAGTAGGTGTTGGTGTCACAGATTGCTCTATTTTCACCCCATTTCTATAAACATTGACCTTTGTTTTATCTCAACTTAAACCTCTCTTTCCTACACTAGTCCAAGATAACTACCTATTCTTACATTAAGATTTATTAAAGTGCTTTATTAATCATTTTTACATAGATTTCATGCCTATTAAGTACCTCTTGTAACTTATGTTAATTTCCTAGAATTAATTGAGAAACTAAGTGTTAATTACAAGTTAGCATGATCAGTGCATGCAGATTCTTGCACCGCCAACGATGATTGTTCCAAGATTTCTGTGAGCTGAATCTTTCCACACAGACGTTTTGATCCATGACTCCGAGATCAGTTGCTGATTAACTGAGGATGGATATTAGTGGTGCATAGTCAGGGTTATTTTCCAAGGATGTTCTATGACCAACGAAGTACACATTATATTATAACTGATAGCAAATTTTGTAATGTTTGGTTGTTAGTTTGTTCGGCCGAAAGGCCTGAATAGGAAAATGACAGTAATTAGTGGAATACAGATAAGGCCAAAATAATGTATAAAATGTAGATTGTAGGTAGAACTAGCTAGTGATCCTTAGGCTGTAATTTCATTTTCTATGTAATTTGGTATCACCCTCGGCTCTAGGCTAGACTCACACTAATATGTACATTTGTTGATCAAGTAATACAAGGAACTCGCCATGTTATTCACACGTCGTGTTTAATCTATATTTGATGCATACTTGAGTGTTGAATCTTCTCATTTTTTAAACAGGAAACGAGATGGTTGGTGAGGGGCCAACCAACCTAGCTCGTTTACCCTTGTGCTTTCGTCATTTGGAAATACTGTGTGATATTTCCCTTTTCAATTGCATGGTGTGAACAATTTTTATACTTACTTCTGAAGTTCTAATTTAAATCTATTTCGTAGTACAGTGTGAGTGGATCCATGGCTCCGAAGTTGATTGAGTTTATTTCGTTCTTGTAATTCCTTTCTTGCATTTCTTTACTAGCAATTCTGGTCTCGATTTGCTTCCTCTTGGATCGTGCAGGAAGCCTCTTCTTGTACCAGTGCATGTAGTTTCCTGCACTCCGATTCAGTTATTCCTTTCATAACAAATATTGCATTTCTCTTACTGCTTACCATTTTAAGTTGTTTATGCGAGAAAATATATTATTAATTTCAATAATCATCCTTAACATCAAGAGTGAATTTCTGAAGGATTTGAGAACAATTACATGAATTTATCATAGACACTTGCATTTTATGACTTATGAACAAAGAAAAAAAACATTTTAAGTGGATTGTCGAAGCTAGCTAATACATGCAAATCACTTAGACTACTACTTTGATTACTTCAAGTTGCTTTCATTTCATGAAGATTAATTCCATTGAAAGATTTAATTAATTAAAGCGTTTATTTTCCATAGATAATTTATCTCAGAATTTCGTTTTCAATTGCAATTCTTTTCAGCACATCTTTCAATCTTTTCGAAAGTAAATTGGAAACTTTGGTGAAGGAAACTTTGCCTTGATGCAAGAGTTGGTCCCTTGTCATAGAAATAGAGTTCTATAAGTGCTGAGGCTTAGAGAGCCTCCACAAAGACATAAATCTTCAGTAACGGAGGTAAAATATACCTTTACACAGAGGCATTGTACCTGCACTAGTGCAAGCATATTGCAATAGGACAATAACAGGTCGTTTGTGTAGAAGGAAGATCAAGAGGAAAACAGATATTTGCAAGGGCCCACTTGTTAGACTATTAGCCATCTATCTGAAGATAAACATAGCATTTCATTCTAGCATTTAAGATTGCTTCCAGTTGTGTGAAAACTCCTTTACTTGATTTACTTGCAAATTGTTCTTTTACATTCCAGCAGTAGAGTTGCTTTGGTGTCAATTACCTTTAAGATTGTTTTATGTCTGATTCTGCAAACATTTCCTTTAATAAGTAGGATTAGGAATAGAAAAGGTTCATACCACTTCTGGCATTGCCTGTGCTTCATCTCAAAGTTTGTGAAACCCACAAGCTGACAATTAAGTGTTGAGGAGTTTACTTAAGCACAATTCCTGCACCCAACATTTTTGCGTTGTTGCCAGGGAGGCGATTTGAATTGGTAAGAATTTTTCATTTTGTGTAATAGGGGTAAGTCTGCTATTATTTTTTCTACAGTGTGCTTCTATTGTTTGAACGAATTTATAGGTACTGATTTATTTTTTTGAAAATTGTAGTTTTTATTTGAATTTCGTTTTGTCATTTCTTTGAAATGAATGCCTAAAAGAGGTAGGGGTCTGAAACCCACTAGGGGCCAAAGAAATACTGACAAATCTAAAACCAAATATCATATTGGGCCTTCTTTTGCAGGCATAAAGTCCAAAAAACTCAGACTCATCACGTAGGAACAGTCCACTTGGGCTCTAGTAGCAGTGTTCCAAGTGTGACACAACCCATAAAGGGGAAGAAGGGGACTATTGGAATCCATAGTCAACCTTTTCAGCCTCTTGAGAGCAGTTCATGTGGAAGAAAAAAAATGGCAGATGAGGAAGACCATGCAGAAGGAAGTGGTGAAAATTAGGTAAATGAGGAACAATCCACTTTTGAATTCCCGACTGTGAATCCTAATACACAAGTACAAATGAAAAATATTTCACCATCAGATATTCCTCATTTCTATCGTAAGGTACATAAATACCTAGACTCTTTCTTATTTTAGTTTGATATTTTGTGTAGAAGCTATGATTATTCATCTCATGCACGAAAGTTAAAGTTGTTTCCTGCAACTCTCAAGGACACAACACTCCGCTAGTTCATGGGACTAAGAGGAAACACTATAACTTCTTGGGAGAAAATGAAGAGAGTGTTCTTATCGAAATATCAGGAATATTATAAAACTAGAGATATTCAATATGAAATCTTTACTATTGTGCAAAATGATGATGAGATGCTAGAGGACTATTTGGAGAGATTCCTGTACACCCTCCAAAGGTCAAAGCACAAATTTGATCTAAGTACCATTAGAACCTTGTTCGTACGTGGGCTTACTGATGATGCTAGGAATAATCTAAATTTGTTAGGACAAGGGGATATTGCTCAAAAACCTTTTGATAAGATCTATGACTTATGTAGGAAATTCTCGAGGGACCAATATAGATCCAATAAAGGAATTCAAAATGGAAACAGGAAAATGAATCAACTGATGCTATGATTATTGGATTAGAAAACAAAATGGACATAAAATTTTAATAATGAATATTGTTAGTAAATAAATAGACTCTTTGAAGTTTCAGCAAAAACTTGTAGAAGAGCAAGATTCATTGTCTATTTTCTGTCCAAGATGTAGAAGAAAGCATCCTTTAAGAGAATGTCCTCTCAATATTAAAGAAACTAATAAATGTACAGTTTGTGCAGAGAACCATGCTACAAAAAAATCTCCCTCCATACCTAGGCTTAAAGTTGTACTTGAGGGAGGACAACCTGAAGCCGAATCACTGCATGCTATGGGAGCACGAAGCAATTGGCCTTATGTAAGTGCGGTATGGTTCCTAAACCTTCACCACATTTTTTTGGTTATAATGCATACTAATATTCCTATTCTAACACTAGCCAATCTCAACATTGGCAGAATGGGAACCAATATCAGTATGGACAACCCTCCCAATCTTGGCAACAAGGATGGAGAGGGTGTTACACAGTAAAATGTCACTGTCACCTTGTTAGTCTCCCTACTGTGTCATAAAATCACATCCACCATGCTCGTGCTCTCTGAAATGGCTAAAAACCCTCTTTGCCTAAGTTTATTGGATCATCGCGACTGTTCCTAAAATAAATGTGCTGACTGGCAGATGATAGTGTAACTGGTGCACTGCCAGCGTGGAAGCACATGGGTTTTCCGCGCTGGTCGAATTTCATAAAAAGCGCCCCCTCCGCTTGTATCAGTTCGCGCTGACCGGACCTCTTCAGTAATTGAGTTGCGATGCCAGCGCGCCAGCCCAGTTTTGCACCCGCGCTGATCCTGTTTAGGCGAGTTTGTTCTAACAGCCAGGCTTCCAGATGACTCCAAACTTGGTTGTTAGCTTTGTAAAAGTCGCCATCCTTTCTCTGGCATGTCTGTTCGCCTAGTCACCCACTTTTCTTGGGGGGAAGCTCATCCTTTCACTATTCATGGAGACTCCTTCTCCTATATAAGCCTCCACCATTGCCATGAGCAGCTAGTTTGGAACATATAGACTTTGACATAGAGGAATTCTTGGTGCATTAGTGCTGCTCTTTGTAGGCATTTGGTGTGTTGTGTGAGGATTGCTATAGAGCTTGAGGAAGGTTATGAGTTTGTTGCCTTGTATGTGAGAGAGAGACATCTTTGACTTGGGAGATCTACTTCAAAGGTGAATGCTGACGAGACATGCTGGCTGGACCCTCTAGAGAAGGACTCAGCGTCAGGACTTCGGTTGTACCTTACTCTCTTTTCTGATTAATAAAGATAGATGACTACTGTTATGGTTCCATCCCCATTTGTCTTATGAATGATTAATGTGAATTACATCTTTCCTGACTGATGTATAGTTGTTTTTAGTAGATTTTACGCTTGTGTTTGTTCTCTCTTTGCTTGTGCAGGTGTCCGCCCATGAAGATAGTGGAGGATTGTGATTGGCTGGAGCGAAGGAGCGAGAGGACCATCTCTTTGTCAAACATAGCATTGGAATCCAAGTAGGTGTCCTTTACCCACTTGTTAATTACAACTAGGAACTTGCAGAGTAGCATTGACTGATTGTTGCTAGACCCCTTTTGGGCTAGTAGGGATCGCCTCTATCCATAGAGGGGATTTACCTCTCCAACAATTTGGCGACTCCACTGGGGATCTTGCTTGTCTCTTTGTAGTTCATCCTCGTTTTTGGATTTGATTATTGCTTTCGTGTCAAAGATTGGGGATTAGTTTGTTGATTGATTCGTTTCCTGGTTCATCCTGGGAACTGCTTTAATTGCCTTGAAAGCCTGTTGCCTTGGTTTGGGGATTTTTGGTTCAATTTTGTTTGTTTTTTAGCCTCAGCGTGTTTTATTTCAGAACAGCTGCACTGACATCGCACAGTTACTTCTTTGCTTTCCCTGTCATCGCGCTTATACATTTAACAGTCGTGCTGACCCTGTTTTCGGGCCAGCGCCCTTTATCCGTGTCCTTCCGCGCTGACAGTGCAAAGTTGCTACAGACATTTCCTTGTCATTGCTTTGTTGCTGAGGGGTCACCCACGCTGATCCTGTAAAAATATTTTTTGTCCAAATTGGCTTCCTAAATCTCTTGGTTTGGCTGTCCCCTGCTTTTTCCACTTGGCTTTTGACTTGTTTTATTGTGTCTGGGCTGTAACACGCTTGCTTGCGAAGCCTTGTTCCGCGAGGGTTCATTTGTTGCTTGTTTTCGGTTTTTTCAAAGCCTTCCTTTTCGCTTTCGTTGCTTGGTTTGCACTTTGTTTCGACTTTTATGATCGCTGAAGTGTGTTGGACCGTTGCTTGTCTGGTTTTGAACTCTTATCCTCCGGGTGTTCGCTTTTTTCCATTGATTTCACACTCAAACCCTAGGGCATCTAGTGGCCGTGTGTGTCAAGCCTCTCGTTTGGGATCTTGTGTTCTTGATTGACCAGCCAACTTCGTTTTTGTTTTCACATTCATTTGGTGATTGTTGAAAGTGTTTGATTGTGTTCCAAGTGATTTGCTTTCCTCCTTTGAATTCCTTGGTCTCTTGTTGAGCTTGGATCACGTAGCTCATAAGCCCTTGTTTTCCTTTGATTTAGGAAAATGGTTTTTAGAGTCTTGGGAATTGTCTTGTGTTTGCATTAAGTGATTTTGGTTCTTTCACTTAGTGTTGCTATCTCTCTAGTTCATTTTAGAAGCACTTTTATGCCATTGAAAAGAAAAGCAAACTAGTGTATTTTGCATTTAATAGTTGAGAGGAAAAGAGCATTTCGTTGTTTTGTGCTTTCAAAGAAAAGTTTTCATTTCCTTACTGTTAGTTGCATTAGGTTGTGTGATTGCTTGAGTTCGTTTTGTTTGATTGAAAGATTCCTAACCTTCTCATAGTTAGAATTCATCGAACGAAATGATGTTCTTTGGCATATAGTTGCATTTAAGTGTTTTTGAGAGATCATACGGTAGGACCTAAAATCAAAACTTAATTCAAGATCAACCGTAAAATAAACCAAATTTATCTAAAAACGCATTGGAACCTAACGCAAATATCTAGAGGTCTAGGCTAGAGACGTGTTCCGGCGTCTTTAAACCTGGTAGCTTACCGTCGAGTGGTTGGGTGATTCCTCCACGGTGAAACGATAGGTGCCAGCACGGATTGGGCTCCCACGTACTGTCGCGTATATATGGAGAGACTCCATTAGGCTTGCATCCTTTATCCATAGGAAGCCGAGTCTGCTGCCTTGTGAACCGTAACGCACCGAACATAACATTCGGGAAGATTGACTGCAGTACGTAAAGTCCTTGGTTCTCATATGATTGCTAAGGTGTATATAACAATTTTACGGGTTGCTTGGTAAACCTTTTTGTCTAGAATCTCCAGAGCAGTCACTTTTGATCCTTTTCAGACTCTCTAAAAGAAAAGGTGTAAGTGAGCGTCTTGTCACTTCGTGCTCATTAAACATTCGAAGTAGATAGAGTCATCTT
>APFE030248665.1:0-18268 GCA_000404065.3 Pinus taeda
AAAAAAATTGCTAAAATTTGGAGATCCCACCGAGCCCTGGAAAGTGCTCTGATACCACTTGTTATGCTTCTTAACCTACAAAGTAATACCGAACAGAGAATATGCGAAGAAAAGATACCAGAACACAGAATATGCGAAGAAAATATACCCAGAACACAGAATAGCAATGATTTTATTACTCAGAGAGAAATGTTCACAGGCCTCTTCGAGGGGGCAACCTCCAATAGAGCAGAGCTCGATTACAAAACAAGACACGATACTCCTCGCAAGGAGTCTCTATCCTTTATATATGACTCATACATGCAATACCACGGGCCAATACCGTGGGTTTTATTAATACCGTCTATCTAATACTACCGCCCATTTACCCTTAATCTACTACTACCGCCCATTTGCAACTAACTGTGGTCCCGTCATTAATTGCAGGTTAACCACTTACAAATATTAATATGGGCTTTATTGACTCTTGACTATGACATGATCCCATGACATAAATAACGGGGTTAGGGTGGGACCCTAACAGATGGATTTATAATCCAATTTCTCTTATGTGAATTCTTCAAGATTGATAATAAACAAACACCTTGGAATGTTATATGACTACCTCCCTAGTTAAGAGGGAGTTTTGAAGGAAATGTAACTAGGTTTGGTCTTCATAAATGTACTTTTGATATTTGTATTTATCAATTAAAGAAATTTTATTTTTTATAATATATGTCAATGAGTTTCTTGCTCGTTGAAATAGGTCTAGCACTATTTAAAGTGTTATAAGTGAGTAAAATAGTCAAAATAATAAGTTGAAGACCATAAGGGCATGTTATACCTTGTATGTATATGTATTATGGTCAAGAGAATACCTCCAAGCAAAATCACAAGCATCCTCCAAGAAACGACATTCTTGAAAGAAGAAATTTGAAGTCTGCTCAACAAGTATGCCTACAAACAACCCTCAAATTCGGCCTACAAACAGTCAATCAAGTCAGCCTAAATGGAGGGATAGTCCTCTATTTACAGAGGTTGTCCACTCCAAAAACAACATACTAATCAATCTCTAAAATCCGCAAGGAAACGAGACGAAAAGAAGAACGAAGGAAGCTAAGGTAAAGGGTCTACTAGGGCAGAAAAGTAAGGAGGAGGAACAATGAAGATTGAGGGACTGTTTCTAGGGTATACACAGTCACACATGCAAGGGAATGAAGGACAATCTGTAGCTATAAAAGTAGTGAGATCAGAATCATATATTATTAGTTGTTTGTACTAGTGACTTAGGTCTATTAGGCCTCATACTCAAGCAAAGAAGAGGGTCTCTCTACCAAAGGGAAAAAGAGCTAAAAGCTTAAAGGAAACCTCCCATACGTACTAGAAGATAGGGCTACAGTACCACTATATCAAGTATGCACTATACATCAAGAAGAAGCTTGATTGGGTCAAGATAAAGAAGGTATACCCTTGGTGAAAGATCTCACTAAGGATCAAAGATTAGTGTCTCTTCTAGAACTCGTATAAGAAAGCCCACTAAGGAGTAGAAGAACGAAGTGCCGGAAAACAAAGTGCAAGAAGAAGTGCCAAGGTATATGGTGCAAAAAGGAGTGAATACTGGACTTGTTCTTGGAGGATCTATTTGTCAGGGGTCTAGGTTTTGGCATTGATCAATAAAAGCTTCAATACAAGAAATTCACTAAAGGGTTTTCCTCTCAAGAGAAGAGAGGTTTCGGCCCTAATAGGAAGCCAACATCTTGGTTTCTTGTTTTTATGTTTTGGTATTAGTTTGATGAAGTACACACATATGCACTAATAAGAAGAAGAAGAATAAGAATAAGAAAACAAGAAAAGTAAAAATACTCCATATATTGTTATCAATTAACGAAGAATCACACTACACTACTTTTCCCTAGATTCTTCAACAAGGCAGACATGAAATGAAGGCTTAAGAGTATTGTAGCATAGATCAACTAAATGACTTCTCTTGAACAAACCAATGACACTTAATCGAGTTGGTAGCATTGACCCAAAACTGAAATGAAGGCTCTGAAAATGGTAGGATAACCCAAAGAAAGCATATCACCCAACCCAATAGCCACGTAAATCAATTGGAAGACTGTCATGTTCAAGATTGACTCAGTGCCATTAGCAAAATGGAATCCCTTGTTTTCCAAATTTCCCCAACCGTATTGAGCAGTACCTCTTTATTTTTAATAAGGTTGAGGAGGATAACATATGATTGATCTATAAGTTCATTCTTTAGATGCATCCCTCTTAGTATATTTAATGAACCCTGAGGAGTGGTTCAGTCTTGTCATGATAGACGAGTCCATCAATGTTTGATGTTTTTATGAGTCCAGCAAAGGTAAAACTAAACATCTTTTTCATTTTTAGAGAGTTTGGAAAAGAGGAAAAAAACAAAAGTATAGATGTCCCTTTTCATAGGTAGTCCCTTAGGTCCGAAGAG
Source organism: Pinus taeda (assembly GCA_000404065.3). Classification (NCBI taxonomy): domain Eukaryota; kingdom Viridiplantae; phylum Streptophyta; class Pinopsida; order Pinales; family Pinaceae; genus Pinus; species Pinus taeda. The sequence goes on from APFE030248665.1 coordinate 2,450, forward strand.
GTAGAAAAAAATACCCAAGGGAACCTCTTAGCCATATTTGACTAAGGTATTCCTTTTTTGTAAATAAAACATCTCATTCTGGAAAAGGGTTAAACTTATACTGAGTATATGTCTTTTCATTTACTTTTACGAGTTCGAAAAGAGAAGTGCTTAACAAAGTCTTCATATTTTGCAAGTCTAAAAATAGTTGAAAGAGGATTCCAGGGGGTTCCTTTTTCGTAGTTTTATAGAGCATGGAAAAGTGATAAAAGCATACTCTTTGGTCAAAGAAACCTATTCAAAGCATAATAAAAGACCTGCTAATAGCTATTGGCTTGCTTAAAGCACCACAAGAAGGATTAAACATACATGTTTCATAGTAAAAATGAACCATATCTAGGTCAAAATACTAAAAATGAATAAAATAATGAGAAAATGACCATAAATATTCAAAATAACTTTTCATTTTCATTCTTTGACATTTTGCGTTCAACAATGAGTATTTGGAGCCCTTTTTCCCTTGATCTTTTGCAGCTGATTGCAGCCAATCTAGGAAACCATTCCAGTGTTGTCACCTCTAGGTAGGAACTAAAATGTTTCTTTATCTTTCCATGGTTCATTTTTATGATTTCATGCAAATATTTTAAGCTTTTGAGGCCCCTCGGGTTCATAAAAGATTCCCTGGGACCAATATAACCACTGTGTCGAAAAATGCATTGCACTTAGGTAGAGAAACATTGCATACATAGGTGCAACACTCTAGTAAACACTACTAGGGTGCATTAGGTGCATTTATCTAAGTTTTCTTTCAATTTTTCCTCAAATTTTGTCTTATTTTGTGCATGGGAAAGGGCCTAATGGATTCCTTCTTGATGTTTTAGGTACCCATTAGCACAAATTGGCATTCATTTGGAGAGAAAGAGAACATCAGGAACAATATTTGAATGCAACCAATGACCCTGCTACCATCAGTATTTTTTGAATAACAAGATTTTCTTTTGCATACGCTACTTGGAAGCTTCAAACCAACGTGTATACGCGCCTTCACCGAGGCGACTTAGTGTATAGATCTGCAAATACTAACTTAGAACTTCGTTGTTATTCCAGATTTCAAACATACCCAGATCAAGAAATTTAAAGAATAAAACATGTGTAAGTAATTAGATCTAGCCCAACCAATATCAGATCATTCAATGATAAGTCATTTAAGGTCTCATGACCCTGATCAAACATTGAATTCAAGGTGCACAAAATATTTCAAATTATATCATAATCATAGCCCCTCCAACATAAAATATACTTTAGATAGAAGTATTCCTAAGAAACCCTTTCACTTGCACACTTGGCCCTTTGACCTTCTCCTCCTTATATAGTTTTTTTCCTTTCTCAATATCTCAGACAAAAATAACATTTAGACCTGTGGTATTCTTAAACGGGATCAAATAGTCATTACTCCACTCAATATTGTGGGCTAATACCATGGTATTGACCCTTGGTGTTGGGCATGGGATCCCCCAAAGGAAGTTGTGGGGCTCAAAGCCCATATTGTGGTCCAATTTTTGTAATACTAATGTAAAGACTCCACATTTTTTGGTCGTGGAGCATGTAGTTGTTAAAGAGTCACAGGTTGTCCTCCCTTATTCTGATAATGTAATTTCGGTTGTAGAAGATCTACCCATGGTTCGCAGACCATGGGATTGTATAAATAGAGCGAAGCTCTAAGTAGTTAGGGCATCGATAACTAATAAATGATGAAGAATTGAGTCATATATTTGGAGTAGAAGTCTAAGTTTGGGTCATAGCATAGGTAGAGGCTCTGTAGCTATGTGTGCAGAGGCCTAGAAGTCCGCAGTTGAGTGCACGGACCCCTGCAGCTGAGTGCGAAGGGCGAGTCAAGTCTATAATAGTTTGGAATTATCAATAAAGACAAGTATTCTATAATTTTTACATCTTTATTTCCTATTTATGCCTCTGTTACATTGGGTATGAATTTCACTTCGAATGCTTATATGATGCATGAATGTGTACAACGGTGTTGATTAAGTGAATGCAAGTAAGAACATTTGTTTATGCGAAGCTAACTAAGATATGTTAAGAAGATAAGTAAGATACTTAGTGTAGTTTGGGGAATTATTACAGTTCGCTGCCCAGCAGCGCGAAAGTGTATCAACCTCTAGTTAGGGCTGCGCAAAGGCTGATTGTGACATTTTGCGAAGGTACTAAAGGGTAGAATAGAGGGATATGCAACCTGTGCAAAGGTAGGGATAGTTGGAATAAACCGACATCACATACATCCCAAGAGTGTGGAAACTTGGTTCTAGCATCCCCCCATACTACTTTGGGTGAGACTTTAGTCTGCGCTCCATGGGTTGATGCCGAAAGGGCTAGTAGTGTAGGGATTTGTTTGGATAACTAATGTTGAACCTAGGTTAGGACCCCATAAACCAACAAATGGTTCTATTGCCGAGAACAAAATCTACATGAGAGATGTGTGATGTCGTATCACTGGAATCCAACTAAGAAAGAAATCAAAGGCTGGTTGGCCAGAAGAATTCATGATTTCACAGTGCAGGAGAACATAAACCCACGAATGTCAAATGAACAGTGGCTAGATAGCTACCTGTATACGAAGATCCACGAAATCTTTTTCACGCCCTTCTCTACTGATCTATACGAGTGGATCGTGAAGCTAGAAGATAACCAAGGAAGGTGGAAGCTTGGCAGTCCTATTGTGTGGACCCTAGAGCTAGCGTGAAGGTTGGAAGCATCGGAGGATAAGATCGCATGCACCTTCGATCATTGGCTCAATCTCATTATAGGAATATTTGTTACTAAGTTCGCGATCGACACCTCAGTCAGTTATAGCAAGACAGAGTGACACTTTTTCAAAGGACCACGAGATAAGTACGTAAAATCTCAGAATACTTGGATTAAAATTTTGTTGTGCGAAAAATGGGTTATGTAGTTACCTTGATTTTTGGGTCCACACAAAGTGAAAGAATTTACAGAAACGAAGAAAATAAGGGTCCAGAGCATAGCCCCTTGATTTCACCTCCGTAAGGAGACGAAGAAGAGATCGCGAAGGTATCTCCGCAAAGTGATATTCATTTGATGACAGGGATTTCCACGAATACCACCTCTACCCACACCACCTCCATCTTCACCACCATCACCTCCAACTTCACCCGTACCAACTCCACCACCACCGCAATTTAGTATGGCAAACACAATGAAGTTTCCTATGTTCAAAGGTTTGGGAAATGAGGATCCGGACCAATTCTAGTTTGTTGTAAGGGCTGTATGGGAAGTGCAAGGTGTTACAGATGACCATATAAAGAAAGAAACATTGTTTAGTGCTCTGCAGGATCACGCGATGACCTAGTATATTAAGTACTCCAACAACAACCCGAATGCGAGAGTTGTGGACATCCAAGCAGTGTTAAATAGGGAATTTAGCAAGCCTAAGTCCGAAGCGTAGTCGATTATTGGATTCAAAGAGATCATGATGCTACTATGCAAGGTGCCTTGGGAAGTAGATTAGAGGCTAAAATGTATGATCCATGAAGCCAACATGAATTTGACAGATGGACAGCATCGCGAATGGTTTGTAGCTTTGCTACTACCACGCTTAAGGAGTATGCTGTTGCAGAAGAAGATAACAACTCAAGTAGAGGCCTTGGAGATAGCCATGAGACTACATGAGACCCCAATGCAAGATCCTAATCTAGGAGTTCAGCAGATCCATATGTAGCTGAAGAGTCTGTGCCTTGAGATGCAAAGCTTGAAGCAAAATAGGACGGTTTGGCCAGACATACACGAAGAAGTATGGTGCATGAAATTCAAAAGTGAGGGTCATGACAAGCACCACTACCCAATTTTTACAAATTACCTTCTAGGAGGAGGACCGATGCCTTTAAGGTCAGAAGCTCAATCAGGACCTAGCATGGTGCTTACTCTGTGGTATGCGATCTGTCAAATAGCCAGAAAACATGCCATGGATAATTGCCACTTGTTACATAAGTATACACAAACTCTGTAATAGTTATTCTGCAACTTTTGTAGTTTGGTGGGACATGACGAGTGTACTTGCAGAAGCTATCAATTGATGATGGATAGAACACCTGCCTATAGGGTTCAGGCTGAAACATGGCCCCTTGACCAGAATGCAGGGATGGCACGGACAGGATTTCAGGGGCACAGATGAGGCCGAGGTGGAGGAGGACCTAGTAGAGATCGCAGACAGTTGATTTTTTACAATTGTGGAGGGCCAAGGCACTATTCCAGCGAGTACACTAATCTAGCACACCTGTCATGCAAGTATTACATGTTGTTCGATTATGAGACAGAAGATTGTCCTACACTAATAGCTAGGATACATGACAAAGGACCGCTACCACCTCTCCTGACTGAGAACCTACAGATGATGAGATCTGAGCTGTGCGAGGAAGATCTGAACATAAATATAGTGCTTTGAAGTGGGATTACAATAGGATATGATAAAGGGAAATAGTTGGAAGACAGTACATGGGTTCACAAAGCCCCAGTGAAGGAGGTTGAGTTCAATTTGGATCACACTTGAGAAACCTTCATGGAAGCTAAGAAGAGCTTCGTTGAGACCTCCACTTTAGGAAGCAAGGATAAACCGGAGCCGGAGATGGTTCCTCTATGATGACAACTTTCCTCGAAACATGTATGAAGTTACTGCGTGATAGTAAGGATGTGAAATGGTTACATGAAATTATCAATAGCTGTGATGGGACCACGCTAGGTGAACCATGCGTAGTCCGCAAGATTGGAAAGCATAAGACAAGGAAAAGACGTGAAATGAGACTCACCGCGTAGATCGGAGAATACGAGATGGATCAAGTCATTCTGGATTTGGGATCAGATGTGTATGTTCTACCGAAATAGACATGGGATTGAATGGGGATACCTACGCTGCAATGGTCTCTAATTCAGCTAAGGATGGTGAATCAACAGAAAATAATACCCATGGGGTGGCTATAGGGAGTAACTATGGACATTGAGGGAGCGAGCACGCTGGAAAACTTTGAAGTAATAGAGATTGTTGATGAAAGCAATCCCTACCCTGTGCTCTTGGGAATTGACTGGGCTACTGATATGAATGGGGTAATCAATATGAAGAAGTGAAAAATGATCTTTGAGAAGAAATCACTGTGCGTAATAATACCCCTGGAACCTGTGGAATGATCGCGCTATGCGGAACTGGTCCGCAACTATGAGAGTGATGATGATCTAGACTACATCTATAAGATAATAGAGTGAGACCAAGACTAGGTAAATCCCACCACGGATGGGTGGATTACATGGGAGTGCGAGAGCTCCTGCACTTCGAATTCTGACAAAGAAATAGAACGATGGCATAATCAGTTACATGAAGTAACTACGCTAAATTGCAATATGATGACCCAGTCATTGTGCTACACATTGTCAGAGATAAGAAATCTACCTACTTATGATGGAAAAAATGAGGTCGATGTCTTCTTGGATGCATTTGAAAGAGAGGTTCTAGGAAAACAACACTTCCAGGCCTTGGATTGGGTATTATGCGCTACGCCCGCAAGATGGTGGGGTACGCACAAAGGAAGCTTTGAGGATTTATGTGAATTTAGAAAAATGATGCAAACATGATTTGGGAAGCCTAATATGTGACTAACAGAAAAGTACGATGGGAAGAATGATCCACACATGCATTTGGCCAAGTGGACGGAAGCTTATGGAGCAAAGCCACAACCTGAGTGGGTTCATTTATTCTATCATACCTTGGATTTTATCAAAATGAATTGTTATGTAGAAACAGAGCTTTGCCATGGGACAGGTGAATGGGATATCCTAGGCGAAGGGTTCAAGATGAAATTTAGTTTTGAGGATGGGTTTGATAGTATTGAGGAAGTGCTACAAGAGGTGAACGCAGCCATCTTTAGGATCCCGCAGGATCCTTTAGACCTGATGCAGCTTGAATGGGCTACTCAGCTGAGTCACACACTAGAATGTTATACTGTAACTACTGAAGAAGAGGATGAAGATCCATGGAAGATTCACATTCCAGAGACAGAAGGTCACCGCGAAGTTTATGGACCGCAGATAGAGAACCATGATATAACCACACCGGTGAAAGCTAGATAGGTGAACATTGGTATGGAGGCAGAGCCCAAATTCACAAAATTTGGAGACTACTGGGACAATGTGATGGTGGATAAGGTCGTTGAATTAATCCGCGAATATCAGGACTTATTCCTCACCAAGTTTATATATTTGAAAGGAATAATTGGAGATCTAGGAGTGATGAAGATCACGTTAAAATCCAGCATGAATCCAGTTAAGCAGAGGCCTTACAGCCTAAATCCAAAATACAAGGAGAAGGTCTGCTTAGAGCTAGACAAAATTCTAGCTGCAAGCATCATTGAGCCTATGGAAGAGTCTGATTGGGTAAGACCAATGGTGGTGCAAGAGAAGAAGCAGAAGGATGAGATAAGGATATGCGTGGATCTTAGAAACCTAAATGACACCTGTGTGCATAATCCTTTCCCAAATCCATTCACAGATGAAATGTTGGACAATGTAGGTGGCCAGGAAGCATACTCCTTCACTAATGCATTCTCTGGGTACCACCAAATCAAAATCGTGCTGGAGGATAGGAGCAAGACAACCTTCACAACTGAGTGGGGTTGCTTTCAATACACTGTAATGTCGTTTGGGTTTAAGAATGTGCCTCCTATCTTTTTGCACGTGGTTGTTGCAACATTCAAGGAATTTATTCATAAGTTCCTAGAGGTCTATTTTGATGACTGGACTGTATTTGTATTGGTTAAGCACCATGTAGCGAGCTTGCGCTTGATGTTGAATACCTGTTGAAGATACCAGATTGTGCTCAACCTCAAGAAGCATCTATTTCGTGTTCCTTTTGGGAACCTATTGGGCCATGTGGTTTGTAGACAAGGGCTGATGGTATACCCCACGAAGATCGCAGTAATTATGAACTTAGAAGCACCGCAGAGTGTGAAACAGTTGCGTGCTACCCTGGGACATACAGGATATTATAGGAAGTTTATAAAAGGCTATGTCCAGATCACCACATCGATGGAAAAAATGTTGAAAAAGGTTGTCTTATTGTTGGCTGGATAAATCGTTCTTGTGAACAAGACCGATCTCCCTAGTATCAAATGATATCTAGCAACAAGTAGCACAAGCAAATCTACTTTTCTCTAAACATGTTTCAATTCATAAATGAAAACTAAGAGGTGTAATAGACCCTACCTCGGTCCAACTCTTTTTTGTGGCAGCTTTGTTTCAACAGCTTCAAGCAGTTCCCTTTTAATAACCTTCATACACAAACAAACACACATCAAGGAACACTTGTATAGATACTATAATAAAACATGTTCATTATGAAGATTAAGGAGCTCATAAAATAAACCATTAGAGACAGTTCATTGAGAAAAACAAACTTGATTGTATTAACTTTATGAATAAAAGAACCTTACAACCTTTGCCTTGATGTTGCACAAGCTCTTTCTAGGGTCGAGCAGGAATCTCCTCTACTTTGACAAGCCTCACTCACTTCCCAAATGAAATGAAAGTTATGTGATCTCTCCTCTCACAAGCTCAAAAAGGAAGTCTAATTTCCAGCAGCATTTACCTTCAAGAATCTTCAGCTTTCAACCTCCCTACAACCAACCTAATGCTTGAATTTATAGTGCAAATGGAGGAGGTTGCAGGTCCACCATTGAAGGGATAAATTCCTCCTTCAATGGGATAAGCACCTCATATCATGGAGTTAGCTCCCTTAGTTATGGAATGGATGAACCAAGGTGGAGCGGACTTGCCAGTGTAATATTCCTTCTAGAAGCATCCAGAAGTGACCCAAGGTGAGTTTTTAAGAGTGAACTCATGCCTTTTTAACTTTTACAGGGGTTCACACCCATCACTTAACAAATAGAGCAGTCAGGTTTGCAAGGGACATGACCATTGGGTGTGGCACCGCAGGCAATGTTAGGAGAAAGTGCGAAACCAGGATTTAAGATATTTTTAAGGTCTTTCTCGCATTTTCAAGGCTTGACATGAAGAGCTGAGGCTTAAGACTTGCAAAGGAGGTATGTATGAGTGGTGATGGACTCACACAAACTGTAGAAAGTCATGGTGACAATTTTTTGTGTAACAGATTGCCCCCTAAAGTGAAAAGTCTGTAATAGATGAGGATAATTTTTTATCATCTAAGAAGAGTGAAGGACTTTATCATTTCAAGGATCTTTCTTGGATACCCCGGTTGGAACCTGTAAAAACATTCAACACAAAATATATATATGTGAAAATATCATTGCTGAGGTAGGCATTCCCATACTCAGGTCAAAACTGGCTAAGAACTATCTAAAACTGTTCTGATACAGGAATGATTTTGTATTACATCACAAGTAGAGACATATTGACACAGTATGGGCACAGCCATCTATTTATGAATAGTCTACTATATAATGATAACAAAATTCCTCGCAGCCTGGATGGTGGAAACTAGATCCAGGGTCTTCATTTCTACTTCCCGAACTAGTATGATTCTATTGATGTGAATGAATGTGTCGAAGTCGAACTTGGTAGAAACCACTTGATTACCAGTCAATGATGTAAACTGTTAACAAGAGTGAGAGGAACCACCAGTAATGTCAATGGCCCTCAAAGTACTCAGTACAATCCATGAAATGTGAATGAATGAGTCGATGTCGAACACGTCACAGAATCCTTTGATCGAAGGTCAATGATGCAACATGTCGTCAAAGGCGAGAAACCTTCCATTGAGGCATGTAGATTCCAAGGTACTGATGATTTCTAGATCATCTTTCTAGATAATGAGTCGGAGTCGATAGAAAGTGATCCGTCATAGGCAAGCCCATAACACGAAATCATAGATCAAGTCTGAAGAAATATATTTAGCAAGGGCTAACTCATCGATGGTCAATGATGGATGACAAATATTTTTCAGGTGAATGTTTTATTTGCACAGACCTCTTGAACACATAACGACACTGCAGATGGCTTGGTGACAATTGACCCAAAACTAATACCCAGAAACCAGCTGAAGACTTTCAATGCGGCTTGATTAACTGTTAGGTAAAGGATTTCCCAACCTAGGTGAATAAAAGTGCCGTGTTCAAGAGTGATGGAAATTTTTTCAAACACATTCATTTTTCTCTCTTTTCCCCCACCATTTTTGGCAAGTACCTCTTTATTTTTTACAGGCTTGAGGAGGATAAAATTTGCTTGGTTATAAGCTCATCCTTCAGATGAGTCCAACTTAGTTTAGATTCAAACCCTAAGAAGGAGTGGTTCGTTCCTGTTTGTAATTGAATAGGTCCTTTACTATTAAATTTTAGCGAGTCCAGTATAGGATAAACTCGGCATTTTTCAATTTTAGGGAGTCAGAAGAAAAACTTAAGAAAACTCCATGGTTGTCCTTTTTCGTAAATTTGTGTCTCCCAAGCCTGAAAAATTATAAAATAATACTTGAGAGAATCGCTTGACCATTACGATGAAGGAGTACTTTTCATAAATAGTGCCTTCAATTTGAAAAAGTAAAAAAATGATCGAAAACACATCATTTTATTACCAATATCGAACTCGAAACGACAAAAGTTCGGCAATCTTTTCATGTTTATACAGTCATAAAAGAGTTGTAAGTGGACCATCTTTTTAATTCCATTTTAATGAGTCTAAAAAGAAAAACTCGGCAATCTTTTCATATTTTATGAGTTAGAAAAGAGCTTAAAGAGGACTCCTATGTGTTTTTGTTGAAAATGACCAATTCTCCCTGAATACCTAATATTCTGCACAAAAACTGCAAACATTTCTCATATATTTTTTAAAAAATAATAAAAATGTACCAAAAGTGACCTTTTCAAAGTAAAAAATAAATAAATAAAATTTATTTATTCAAAAAATCTTATAAAAAGGGCTTTTACAAGTTCATTTTCACCGTTTGGCTTTGGAGTAAAAAGTAAGAGCTTTTGGTAAGAAAACTTCCTGTGGAGATTGCGGAAAATCTGACCGCTAGAATTGAGAACCATCTTCTCCAGGTAATCCACATCATCCCTGATTTGCATTTCATCCGTTTAAAATTTTTTTTTAGGCTTTAAATTTGATTTTTAGAAGGAAATTTGGGCAAAAAATCACCCGCGGCAGTTGCGCAGGTGCGCCATGTGGCTCCTGCACACTCCGATTTTTCCATGCACAAGGAAAATTCGGGGTGTCGCACCTGTTCTTAAGGAGAAGTAGGAAACTACGCATTGTCTCTAAAAGAATGGGTGCGAACCCCGCTGAACATGGATTTAAAACCCTAATTTCTTCATTTTTGCCCCACAGATTTCGAATTGAAATGTTCTAAACCACCTATTTTGCAATGTGGGTACACAAGATGCTTGTTTGGCGGGAAAGAGAGCACGAGGATGTGGATCAAGCCACATTACTCCATCCACCTTCATTACAAGCATTGAGAGCATGCGAGCTATTTAAATTTTGGGCCATACTTGGCATGAGGGCACAGGTAGACTTTCTACAATGGTTGGTAGACAGGTAGAGCATGCAGGACCAATGCTTCATTATTGGTGACAACCGGCTCAAAATTGAGCCAGAAGATATATACTTATTGACTGGCTTGCCCAAGAGAGGCAAGAGATTATCTTTGTTCGGATCTAGGCCAGGTGGCCAATCTGTCGCTAGTCTCCGATTAGAGTTTTGTAATAACCAAACTGCGGACAAACGGATAGATGTTAAAACCATCTCCCATCCTGAACTAAAAGTGATCACATTTTTTGTCACCAGACTCTGCGGGAGCGCAGCATTGCATCTAGCTACCGGTTCCCAAATGCGCATGGCAGTAGAATGCTTCTGAGGCACCATCTTCAACTAGTGTGACGATGTATTAGCCAATGTGAAGGGCCAATTGACTAGGGAAAAGAATGGACAACTAAAGAACTTTGGATATGGTTATTTAGTTGTGAGATTTGCCCTAGAGAGGGTACCTATGCTGGTTCCAAAACAACTTACCGTTGAGGCTAGACTTCCCCGAGATCCTAGGGTTATGCGTTGGGTTGCATTCATGGCCCACCATCCTGAGGAGGGCACCAAGGTTGTTCGATTCTCACCCGAGTATTTTTGTTGGTTAGAGAACCAACTCTTTGTGATTCAGGATTTTCCATATGCTAGGATGGATTATCATGGTGATCCTGACATGGCTCTTCCACCAAGAGAGCAATGGGATGATACAGGTAAAAAAAAATTCAACATTTAAATTATATATATATTTTTTTTGTTTTTAAATCATCCCAAAACTAATAGTAAAAAGTTTTTAAATGTAGATGTGGGTCCATGGTGACCAGCTGCTCTTCAGCCTTATGATCGAAGACAACCAGATGCTGCAGCATAGAACCAATCAGCAGAGACCTTCGCCAAATTGGAGGGTCATCTAGAGCGCTTAATTATAGACATTGGGAGACCAACATAGATGACATTCCTCTTAAGCTACAGTGCTATGTGATTGGGGTCCCAGGACCTTTTAGGAGGTTCCTTTGTAGGGTGGCCCGAGCAGTGGTGTCTTATCATGATCATCACCAGTGATAGGATGATTGCCTTGTAGACTCATTTTTGGACTTTTTGTGCTATCATTTTTGCCGATCATAAGGTGTTTTTCAACCTATGGTCGAAGACAATGTATATTTTGACACACTTCTATGCTATGCTATATTACTATTATTGGTTATCTTGCAAAACATGTTATGGGATGTTTTTAAATTTACTGTTTGATTTAATGCAAATGTCTATTTAACATTCGAAAAGCAACTGCATCTGCTAATGTATTTAAATATCTTGGAATGTGTTGATATTTGATGTAATCAAATTCTCGTTCCAAGAGACGGACTCTCAAAAATAATCGCAATAACACTGGATTTCTAATAGCATAAACTCTATTAAGCTGTAATACAATGAGTTTTGAATCTAATCTAACAATCAAACTCTGAATTCCAAATGAAATGGATTCAGATAATAACTCAATCGCTGCACTGTATTCTGCAATGTTGTTTGTTGTTTGACCGAGGCTTACCCCATGCATAGATACTAACTCATCAGAGGGTGAATAGATAACCCAAGCTGCGGAAAAGATTTTCCGTGTACTACGACAAGCACCATCAACAAAACCGATGTATGTTTAGAGAGGCATCGACATCTACAATATCAAGAGTAAAATCAAGATAAGCAGGAATAATGATGAAAAACACTCTTTGAAAAACACTCTCTAAAGTAAAGCACGCATTCTTAATCTAAAACACACCAAACTTAGAAAGAAAACTAGTCTAAAAAATCTCCACACTAATCTTTTAAGCATAATATCGCTTTAGATAAAGCCCATTCCTAGGTTTACCTAAAGAGACACCATCAAAATCTTCTAATTCATAGGTCCCTTTTGCCAGCTTTCGCTTAACAATATACGGACCATGCCACATGGGTACAAATTTGCCAGCCCCTAGCTTATTGTTTGCTTGATCGTAAAGTAAGACTAGGTCTCCTTCTAAAAAATTGCGGGGTGTAACATTCCGATCATACTGAGCTTTAATTCTCTTGGCATGAGTTTTGATAGCTAATGCAGCATCACGTCAATTCTCATCTAATTGAGCTAAGTATAATAAACATTTTTCCTCTTCAAAAGTGGTTGGTAATAATTATATGGAAATTTGTAATGACGGGATTTCGCATTCAATGGGTAGTACTGCCTCTAAACCTAAACCAATTGAAAGGGAGTAAAATCTGTTGATGTTTTGACGGAAGTTCGGTATGCCCAAAGTGTTGAAAATAACATGTTATGCCAATTTGACCTATGAATCCCAATGATTCGTCGGATCATGGTGACTAGAACTTTGTTGATTGCTTTAACTAGACCATTTGCCTATGGGTAATATGGAGTGGAACTATCGTGACGCAAGCCAAGCTGATCTGTTAGTTTAGTGATCATGATGTTTCGAAAATGACTCCCATGGTCAGTGATAATCGCTTAAGGAACACCAAACCTAGCAATTATATGATTGAAAACGAAAATCACAGCATTTTTTCCGTCTACCGAAAATGTAGGCATCACCTTGGCCCACTTGGTAAAATAATCTACTACAAGGATGATATGCGCATGCCCCCTGGCCGAGTGAGGGTTACATGTAATAAAATCGATACCCCATTTTGCGAATGGACCCACGGAATTTATAGGGTGGAGAGGAGCAGGTGAAGCGCGCATCTTATGATCAAAAATTTGGCAATTATGGTATTTCTGGACTGTAGTGATACAATCTTAGAATAAGGATGGCCAAAAATAGCCAGCGCACAAGATCTTTTGGGCTGTGGCATACCCAGACATATGACCGCCACACGCTCCAGAGTGACAATCATTAAGAACCTTTTCAGCCTCGTCATGAGTGAGACAATGGCGGAAAACAGAATCCACCCCATGATGATAAAGAGTATCTCCAATAATAGTGTAAGGTTGGGATTGGAAGCGTATTTTTCGGCGCTGAGATCATGAGATGTTAGGCCAAAAAGATTGGGTCTGGAGATAGACAATAATATCTCCATACCATGGATCAACAGTGCTGATAAGGAAGAAGGAGTCATCTATAATGGGTTCTTCCACCACAGGTTCGGTATCAGCACGAGGGAAGTCACACATCAATTCCGCAAAAACCAAAGACTTCTTTGACTTGGCCTTTTCAAATTCCAAGTCAAATTCCTGCAGGATGACAATCCATTTGGAATACTTGCCCCCTAGCAATTGTTTAGTCAAAATGTATTGCATAGGTTTATAGTCAGAAATGACTGTGGTTTTGCGTAACAAAATGTAATGACGAAATCATTGAACAACTTGTACTGCTGCCAAGGCCAATTTCTCCACATGTGAATATTTTAACTCAATCAGAGTTAGAATCCAACTAAGATAATAGATCACATGTTCACTCTCGAATTCATCCTGTTGAACTAAAACCATGCCAATGGTGGAATGGGAAGTGGCAAGGTACAAGAAGTAATCATGGTTGTAGTTGGGAGGATGCAATAACGGTGCATGGGTCAACGCGTGTTTAAGCGCATCGAAAGATTTGTCAGCTATCTCATCCAAAAATAATGGAGTGTTCAGTTTCAACAACTGGGTGAAACCTTTTGTAATCTCGGCGTAGTTAGGAATGAAACGACGTAAAAAGTTTGCTTTCCCTTGCAAACTCTGGAGTAGGCGAAGAGTCGAAGGAGGTGGTAATTTGACGATGGCTTCGACCTTCGAAGGATCGACACGAATGCCGGCTTTGGATACAACAAATCCCAGTAAACGACCCGTCTCTATACAGAAAACACATTTGTGGGGATTTAGCCTAATCCGATAATGCCTACATCTCATAAACATTGCTCGTAAATGAGTGAGATGGTTGGCTCGATGTAAAGAATGAGCAGGTAAATCATCGATATAAGGCTGCACAATGTGCTTGATGTCATGAAAAAGCATAAGACATAGCCCTTTGAAAAGTTGTGCCGACATTCTTCATTCCAAAAGGTAACTTGCAATAAGCAAAAGTCCCCCACGGACAAATGAATGTTGATTTTGGTTGATCGACAGGTAGAATGTTAATTTGATTGTAACCAGAAAGCCATCCATAAAGGAGAAAATTTCACTACCGACACAATCATCGATAATTTGATCGATATAGGGTGTTGGATAATTGTCCTTGGGACAAGCACGATTAATATCCCTATAGTCAATATATACTCTTATTTTCCCTTGTTTTTTGTAACTGGAACAATATTCGATACCCAATCCGTTAAAGGAATTGGATAAATGAAACATGCTTTAATTAATTTCTCAACTTCTATTTTGATGGCAGCAGCTTTTCCAGGGTGTATCTGACGCAAACGTTTCTAGACGGGTTTAGCATCCGGGTAAGTTTTCATCTCATGAACAACAATTGAAGGATCAATTCCTGGCATTTCCTCACAGGTCACGGAATTCTTGAAATAGGGCTTTATATGTTTTGATTTTAGTGTCCGTACAAGAAGAACCTATGTGAATGTTTTCAACAATCCCAGGTTTGACTAAAATGTCGATAGGAACCGTTCGAGAAATATTTGCTAAATTTTATTCAGAATCAGGATTTTTCAATGGATTCTGTGGTTCTTTGACATATTCAGCAGTAAAAATAGATGAAAAATCATTCTCAAAATGATCAATCTCAGGTAAAAAGAAAGATCGATGATGAAGATCTTCCCATGGTAATGCATCAACAGACAAAAGTTCCCAAATTTTCTCGTCGGTGTGAACAGTTTCAGAAAGGTTGTCGAATCTGAGGTTGCGATTGAAAGTGATTCTCCATGGATCACATTCACTAAATCAAGACTAGTTGAACTTGAGTCGGAAAATGACTGTACAACCTGATAAGCAACTTCAAAGGGACTCAAAGGCATGGCATCACCAAAAGAGTCCACCTCAGAATCGAATGGAACGATCCAAGGATCGTCAAGAACGATGGATTCTGACAAAATCATATGAACAGTCACGAAAGGAGACGATACGTTGGGAGAAGGAAATGAAAAAGTTCTGAGTAAACTAGAATCTTTAACTAATCCTACCCCAACATCCTTAAAAGGGATACCCCAACATCCTTATAAGGGATAGTGGTTTTACCAACATGTTGAATACTCTCAGCAGAGGATCGGTCAGACGAAAAGTAAGTTAACTGATTTATTGTAATGATCTTTCCATTATATGGAAACTTAATAAGCCGAAAGACCGATGAAACAACAGCAGTCATG
>APFE030248665.1:18288-29412 GCA_000404065.3 Pinus taeda
AAAACTGCTAAAAATAGTAAGTTGTGCTACAATTAAGGAAACTAAAAATGCTGAGAAAGACAATGGTGGGGGTCCATGTGGACTTGGCAGGTGGCCACCAATATCCACCTGGATCAAGTCATGGCGTAAGACCAGCTACGACCCAAAAGAAAGTTGTAATCCAGAGGGGCATCAACCACCTCCACATCTAGATTAACAGTTTTTCCTTCAACCCCTATAGGTAAGTCCTGCAAAATGCCATAAGGATGAAACCCTCGGCCATCAAAGGCCTTCAAAATCATCGGGTATTGATTAAGTGTAGGAGAACCAAGGGCTTTCCAACATTGTATCGACATAATACACGTTGAAGCTCCCTCATCAATCACAGTCCTAAAGCAAGGTCTGTTTTTGACTAACACTGGAATCTGGAAAGCCATTTGATGAGGTAAATGAGGTGTACTATTTTCTAAATCGAAGACTATGAGGTTTGAGTCCTGAAGATCAACAGATCCTATAGCTGACAATAGCAATTTACGCTGTACTGGACAAGATTGTAGCACCTCCAAAGCCGACATTGCTGGAGGGGAAACAACTAAATCTTCAACAATGTTATAGTTCTGAGCAGCTCTTGCATGTGGATTGAAAGTTGACTTTCGAAGTATATCTTTAGCAGGCGGTTTTATTACTAAGTCTAGATTAGGTTTCTCGATCTGTAGTGGATCGGAACCAGACGGAGCTAAGGTTGATGGATTGGAATTAGAAGATTCCACTTCCTTACCACCAATAGGACTCTTACTTCCATAATCTTGTGATCGTGTCACAATCCTTACATGGGACATCATCATTATGGGCTCTTCTGAGGCACTAGAGGAAGAACCTGTCATCTTACTGTCTTGACTCGGAAAAGGATCCTTCAAAACAGCAGGTGTCTGAGAACCTTTGACGATTTTCGCAACCTCAGCACGATGTGGACAATCTCTTGTAAAATGCTCCTCATCGCAGATGAGACAAGGATAGCGAGGTTTACGTTTCTCGTAAGTAGATTCAAGTTTATCTAATTTCTCCTTCGAGTTCTACTTATTCTTCTTCTTGTCTTTCTTCTTACCGCCAGATTTTGATTTGGCTGTAGATGATTCTACGACATGGACATCGGCAGAAATTTTAGTTAAAGACTCTCCCTTCAGGGAATTTGGTAAAGTTATAATAGGAGAAGAATTCTTGGAGGATTTCTTCTTACTTTTGGTATTAACAGTACCAATCATACCGTCAGCGGCATGAGACCCTGAGGGAGGTGCAGTTATTTGATTTTGTTTTGGAAGGTCGGGGATTTTCTCATGTAAAGTACCTGACTGTGTATAAACTAAGTCAAGGTACTGAGCTTGAGCAATTACTTGCTCTTGTGTAACTACTCCTACCTTGGCTACATCTTCAGTTATTTTAGGTAATAACAATTTTACAAACCATTCTGCCAAAATTTTGTCCGCGATAAAAACTTTCACTAAACGACGTCGACATCTCCATTCATGAATATGGTCTGAAATATATGTGGACGTCGACTATTTTAATGAAGTTAATAATTTTGTTCCATTGTCATATCAGACTGGCAGCTGAAAATGAGTAAGGAAGGAAGTGGTTAACTGACTAAAATTGTAAAAAGAGCCTCATGGCAACTCAATGTACCACTTGGTTGCAAGGCCAATCAAAGTGCGTTGAAAAAGACGAAGATGAATTGAATCATCTATAATGGAATTCGATTCACACCAGAGATGGTAAGTCATCACATGATTAGATAGATCTTCTCTTGACTTCCCCTCAAACTTTGATATATCACTAGGCAACTTATTCGGCATTGGCAGCCAAAATGGAAGATAATTAATGGGATCGTTCGTAAGGCACAACAAGTCAGGTAAATCCAACATTGCTATAAACGGTAATTGACGGTTCGGATCCCGAAATCTTGGGATCATAAGACCAGCCCCAGGAGGAGGATATCCAAGATAACTTGGAATCGGATTTGCATTTGGGATATTGTATCCTCCCGGAAAACCAGGATTAACCAGACCATACTGGGGTTGTTGAGGTTGTTGATAAGTATACCCAGGGTACGGTTGATACTGATAAGTCGGGCTCTACACAGGAGGACCGAATTGGTACTGTCCTTAGTATGGTTGATACGTAAATTGAGTTTGACTTGTGACAACCGTACTAGGCCGAGGTTGTCCTAGAGGCATTGAAACCGGGGTCTAGATTGTAGGTCCAGACTGAGGTAAAGAGGCCTGAGGATTTGATATAGGAGCAGTAGAAACTAGAGCTGCTGATACTCCAGAAATAGGTGGGGTGGATTGAATAGAGGTCACAGTAGTTACAGCAGACGTTTGGGGCGAAGTTCGAGGTGAACTAGGCCCAAGCTGATGAACTACCCCAGGTGTAGAAGTTTGAGTAGTAGGCTGGACAGGTTGCTGGGGTGAAACAGAAACTAAAGGTTGTCCAGATTGAGATGACAACTACACACTGGGTTGCGAAGTCTGTTGTTCCCACACCACGTTCATTTCGGGGTATGGACCCATAACAGGTTGAGCATATTGAGGACCAAAACTAGGTTGAGTGTAAGGTTGATAATTATACGGTACATTTCCCGTTCCTGGAACAAATGATTGACCTGAAGGCGGTTGGAAACATTGAGGTTGGTATTGACCTTGAGGTTGGTACTGACTCTTAGATTCCTATACCAATAGGTTTCATTTTTCATGATTGACAGTGGAAGTGCTAAATATGTTCATCCCTGCATGCTGCAGAGGTTCCATACTTTGTATACAGAGTAGGAAAATTAAAATATGAAAAGTGGGTGTTCCCTAAAAGAATTATCAAAGGGCAAAAAGAGTCAATTGGTCAGAAAAATAGTGAAAATGAACCCAAATCAAAGACCAGGAAAGTGGCTAGTCAAAACGCCACTGCTATCTTATTTTTGCAAGTTCACCATGTGGAGGTATGATGGATGGCCCAACTGTTTAATCTGGACCATGCCATGTTTAAATTGTTTGTTGCAGAATAGAGAATGATTCCTGTCCAAACAGCTCAAGCTTGGCAGATGACTAGCTAGGTAGAGAATTTAAGGAGCCCAATTGCTTAATCTGGGCCCTTGGAAGAGATAAGGGTACATTTAGATAGGAGGATAGTCAAAAGAAAAAAGAAGACAATTAGGGTTTGCTAATATAAGTGCACCCTTCCAGAAGTAACAAAAAATGCTAGGTGTATTAGGCTAGGTAGGTAGCCTGGGGTTGCAGAAGCAAGATCATCTTCAGTTTTGACCCAAACAAAGAAAGTTCATCTCATTAGAAGCAGGAGTACCAAGGCAGTGTTTTGATGGCAAGGTTTGGAAGCATGTTTAACTCCCATTCACTCCCCCAAAAAATCTCTTACTAACATTCCCCTAGTGGACCTTGGGATTTACCCAAAAGAAGCCATATTTCTTGTGTAAAATCATTTCTCCATATCCCATTCAAATCGCATGTTTAAGTTCCAGATCTTGAACTTGGCATCATTTCCCTTACATTTCCACTCCACCAAGTCATATTAACTCCTAATTCTACTATATAGCTCCCTAACTACTTTCCCATCCCTATTTGCTATTAAAACTATATAAAATCCCAATAAATAATAATATCCCTTCCTTGGCACTATAGCCATATTCTTCTAAGTCCGGGAGGCAGTAGTCCATCTGGGGCTCCTACTAACCCATCTGCCTCCTAACTGGAGTTAGTCTGACATTTGTTCACACTAACAACCATTCCCCCTCAACTCTAACCTTACAAGACCCATGTTCCTCCCTTATCCTAAAGTCCCCCATTTAAATATTTTGACCCGCTCGCTCATAATCTCGTAAACCCACTTTCCTAAAGTTGTCCCCCCCCCCCGCCGAAATTAAATAACTAATACAAGCGCTGCGTGCCCCATCCCTTATCCTTCCGCCGCCTTCTCTATTCCGCCATCTGTCCGATTGCCCACGCCCTAGATCTACGGTGGGCAGGTCTTCTCCCCTCTGAACTTGTCGATGGTTAGCATCCGAGAGATGGGCGGTTTTCCCATCGTACTCTCGCCACGCGTCACCCTCTCGACTGTGGCGGAGCCCCCTCCTCCCAAACCACCTATGCACAAAAGCGGTGCACCATGAAACCGGAAACTGCCTTCCCCTGTGTGACGTCGGTGCCACGTCTCCCCCTGACGTCATCTCCGCTCTGCCGATTCTCTGCCACATTACCGCCACCTCACCCCTTTCCTGTCTGTGCCTTGCCACCGTGTCACTGCCATGTCACCGCCCTGTCAGATGCCATGTCACCCATCCGTACCCGAGACCCGCTGATGATGTCATCTTGTGAAAGAGCCAAAATGTCATTTTTGCATAAAAAGCACGCAAACGACCGTTTTGTTTCATTTCTATTAGTCCATTTGTAAAGCTCTCATTCGCTCTCGTCACCGTTTTTTCTCCCAAAGCTCGGATTTGACCAACCAAGATGCCACAACCTGCAATTCAACTCCATAGCTTGCCATTATACCATCTCGTCCACCCTTGGCACCGATTGAAACCAGGTATTTTCCCAAATTCACCTATTTGCCCTGGTTTCACCGTTTTCTCCATTCCATTTGCATAAAACTCTGCAAATTACCAAACTAAAGACACTAAAGTGCCTAAATGCTACCCAAAATTCTCCAATCAACGTTGTGTCTGAAGAATTCCCTCTGAACCCGTGCCCACTTACAAATTTCACCGTCAAAATATGGTTTAAAGGTTCATATTGCTGGCGGAAGCTTCATATGGCCGTGCATTGTCCCCTGTTACCATAATCCTCTGTAAAAATCCCATATTCAACTCAAAAATCATCCCTGTTTCCTCTGCAGCTTACCCACATAGTCTATCAAACCAGTGAAATTATCAAAGAGAGGAAAATCTTACTTGAATTATGTGAATTGGCCTCTTTTATGATAAGCTACAGACAGTGAAGACTACTGCCTCAATTCAAACTCATTTTCTAGCTCCTTTGCAAATACTCAAAAGTGATTGTCCTTAGTCTACTTTCTCACTGATCTTCACTCCAAGTGAAAACACAAAAAAGTTCAAAATGGCCACTCCATCAGCTCTAGATATCACTCCCATGAATTCACCAAACAAAGAGCTTGAGGAAGTGGCCCTGGCTGACAATGATTATCTTATTCAAGACCTAGTTGGGAACAAGAATCATTTGCATACCTATTGCCAGCTAAGAAACAGTTTCCTTAGCAACTTTGACATGTATGGAATATGGGAATCCAATTTGCCACATTATTTCCTCCCCTCTGTCAATTTTTTTCCAGAGATTATTCACCTATGTGCTGCAAATTATGAACCAAATCATAGAGTTGTCCAGTCTCCATCTGGGAGCATACTTTTTTATATCACTCCTGACTCCATCAACCAGATGTTAAATTTCAAGAAAACGCAGCTACTATATCCTTTCTCCATGAAGCACTTACTAGACGATGCCTCCTCTTTCCTTGCTCCCAAGATTGAAAGAATTGCTAAGACATTTATGAAGGCAGATTGCCAACCTAAGGAGCCACCTCCATTCCTATATGACCATTTCAATGAGGTTGGCAAGCTACTAGTAGATATGATATCCTATGTGTTAGGCTTCAAAACAAGTGAACATGTGGATGAGACAGTGTTGGTTCTGTTGTCTTCATTCAGCCAAGGGCAGCCTCCTTCTATCAAGTATAACTATGCCAAGTTCATAGCAAACAAAATTCATGACCAGCTCATAAAGCTAGATACGGAGGGAATCTTCAAATATTCCTCATACATCTACCATTTGTTCTTATATTATCAGTCAAAAAGATTCTAGTGTCCCATCAAGAAATTGGATTCAAAAGGAGAAAGAAGATTTGTTGTCCTCTGGTCATCAGTATTCCATCAAGTCCAACATTCTTCATACTCTTACTATGAGTTTATTGACCAGTTTGTTTACCCAGTCTCCTACCTCTTAATGAAAGCTCCTCCTCCTAGAATATCTTATGAAATGCAGAAGATATTGCAGCTATCTAAGAGCTACAAATTAGGTGATTGGTATCTATACCAGGATCACACTGTCATCAAAATTTATGGCTGTGAGCTTTGTCCTTACAGGCTCCCAAGATATGTACCAATGAGGCTATTTGCCTTGGAATACTACAGGCAGATTATCAATTCAGATCTGACTCATTTTCAAAGCACCAAGAAGAAGGCTCGCCTGAAATTTAAAGACTGCCTAGGCCCCTTTATCATGAACAGGAAGGAAGGTTGGCAAGATGCTAACCTAATACTCAAGGATCAACTTAAGTTGAAGAGAAGTTTCTAGTGGGTCCCTTATGACCCACTTGGCTTTATTAGTGCCAGAAGATTCAAATATAGATTTACACCCTATACACACTGCAAAATCCCACACATTGAAAATTATGCTAATCAAGATGCGTGGGCACAAGGCACTTTAGTTGAAGAATTCACTCAGGAGGAGATTATGGAACATGTTAAAGACCTTAAAAAAACTCTTGACTTAGATTCTTGTGAGCAGGTAACATTCAAGTGGCCACAGCAAATTGGAGAGGGCATATCAGCTACTGCAGCTGCACAACACGGCCAAGCACCATCTTCATCAACAACAGGTACAACAAAAGGCAAAGAGCCAATGGATACAGAATAGGTGACTACAGAACTGCCTACTACTTCAAAGGAGAATTCCCAAGAACAGGCTCCTCCACAGCTAACAGAGGCACCCCAAATGCCAGTTTTATAGACTCTTGCCCATGAGGAAAGAGGCAAAAAACGTGACACAGAAGATTCCACACCTGCCAGTGGATCTACACAGCAGCCTGAGTCTAAGAGGAAAAGAGTTGATTCTCCATTTGAGGAGGAAATCAGTGAAGAGATCCTTGAAATCCCAAGGAAAGACAGAGAGGGAAGCCAACAAACACCTACTAGCTCTTTCCAACAAGAGCTAGACAGACAGCATGCCATGGAGGTGTCTTCCTCCACACAACAAAGCAAGAGACCAACTAGTGTCAAAGCCAGCTTCAAAGAGATCAAAGCTCAAAATGAGCTACTAAGAATGCAATTATATGACCAGTTCCTAAAAGCAACACCTGCCAAATAGGAAAGATTGATGGCAGCATATGATATCAAGGAAGAGAAAATGGTTCTTAGCCACTTCAAACCCAAAATTCAGCAGCCACAGGCAGCTGCGGACTATGTCAGGACAAATTTGTAGGTCATGGCCAAAGACATCCACCCCATGGACCAAATTGAGCTACATAAGCAGACTGGTGAGATGTTCTATGCTACTTTAGCAGACAAGGCCATACTGGCTCATGAATTAAAGGAATCATTGAAGAACACTAACACTCAGTTAGATTTGGAAAGAATGTCCTCCATAGCTAAAGACAACATAATTAAAACATTGGAGGACATTATTGCTGACCTAGGACATGATCCTAAGGATCCTAAGGGTGTGAGGGCCCTCATGAAGAAAAAGGATGATGATATTGCTGCATTGAGAAAGCGATTGAGGTTGCCCCCTACTGAACACCCTCAAACTGGAGAGTTAATACAAGAGAAAGAAACTGAAGATACATTAGATTTGCTGATGAAAATGAATCAAAGAGTAATCCAGATGGAGGAAGAATTAGAAAAAGTAGTCCAGAGCAAGCAGGGAGAGGCAACCTCCCACCCACCTCCAGCAGTTCTAGCTAACGTCCTTGTTCCTCCTACACAGTCAGCAGCAATCCCAGCAACAACAGCAGTAGCAACTACAACAGCATCTGAATCAAGCATGAGCATGGAAGAAATGATGAAATCTGTCAAGGAGCTTGAGCTTCAGGCTACAAAGATAAAAGAGGCCAAAGAGAAATTGGCCAATCTTGAAGAAAAGTATGACAAGTCTAAAATGACAGTTGCTGAAAAAACGAGGGAAACTAAGGCCTTGAATGACAAAATTAAAGCCTTGGAGAAAGAGCTAGCTTTAGACAAAACCATGATTGAAATAAAGAATATTTTGTGGGCCAAGATTAATCAGTCAATCACTAGCCAATGGAGGTCAATTCAAGCCATGTATGAACAGGTAGAACTAATTGGCAAAGCTCAGTTTGAAACTCAGAGAACCAGAACAACATTGGGAAACATGCCTGAGCAGGCCAACAGAATGATCAACTTCTTAAATCATCAAACCAGGGAAGAATTGACAACATTACAGATTATGAACAGAACAGATGCCATACTGACAGCAAAGAAAGTGCTGACATTAAGAATTTTTTTTCAAACTCTAGAAGCAAGATGTCGGGAAATCCAAAAGGATGTAGATAATTTTGAAATAAAGCTTGTAGCACTACAGACCAGAGGATTGCCCAACTTATTGACCAGCGCTGGAAGGTTATTAACATGTGACCAATATGCAACCAGGCTCAATAATTATGTCACAAATCAGCTCACTGCTTCATCAAGTTCTCCAGCACCACCTTCAGGACAGACTCTCTATGATAAGCTGGAAAACTTATTTTACATGGAGCATGAAGTTAACCACCTATTTGAGATGCCACCCAACTATTACAAATATACAGAAGTGGATGAGACACTCATCAAGATTCAAAGGCATCAGCTTCCTCCTGAAGATTGGTGGCAAGCAATGCTGGCCATTTTACCCAGGTGACATCAGTCTTTGGCTCCTTTTTAAATTTTCAAATTCCATGTCAGCTACAGGTCAATAGTAAGCACCGGATAAAGCACAAGAAAGAACAGGTGGAGCAGGTCAAATCAATGACAAAGCAAAGAGCTAGAACATCAAGCCATAAAAGCTCAGATTTTGAAAACACAGCCTCAGCCGACTGAAATGGACGCAAAGATCAACATTTTCTGACAGAAAAGAATAGTTGTTACATTTGTATTTACTTCAGCATTTACTTTCTCACCAGCCACTCCTTAGGAGTTGGTGAAAGAATTTATGAGTTAATAACTCATCCTCTAGATATTTTGTATCTCCTTTTTGTATATATACATCCCCATAGAATGTATTTTCGGTTGGTTGGTTGTTTTATTTTTCTCTTTAGAGGCTTGCGTGGTAGATTTTGGGAGTTCTATAATCAAAGATTGCTGGAATGCATTGTTATGAACTGTTGGTTCTAGTTTTGATGGCATAAAGAGCTTGTTTCAGAATTCTAACGCTTCTACATGGCTCAATAAGTTTTTGTTTTCGCCTCTATTTTCAGTTTATATGTGTCTGTATCACCCATGTGTCATGATCCAAGTTGCAGAAAGAAAGAATAACTTAGAACTTTCTTAGCAGCACTCTATGATCAGTTTCTGTGATTTCTTAATATTTTCTTCTGAACTAGTGATGAATATGCATACTTAATTGATCATGTTTAAGCTATTTCTCTCATTTCTGAATGTTTTCTAGCAATTCTTCATTGCTCCTAGATATTATTCATTCACCTTCCCTCTTTGGCTGAATGACAGATCCTTAATTTCCTCTCATCCCCTGACCTCCATTTCATCCTTGCTCCAGCATTAAAGATTGTTCCATGTGTAGTTATCCTGCTCTGTATTCCCCTCGAAAACACACCCAACAGCCCTTAATCCTTGACTCCATGCCCAATGGTTTGAACTTCTTACACTTTGCATGCCAACTCTGCCTGAATAGATCAACCATCCCACCAAACTAAATTTAAAACCCATGTGCATCATATCTAGCCTAAAATCATCCCTTAAACAAAGCTAAATCCCAAAGAGAGAGCCCTCTCTAACTGCTGGTAGGCTAGGACCTGCAGTCCAAAGCTTGGTTTGTGGTTACCTCAGCCGTATTCCCTTAGGAGTCAAAGGGAACAACCTGAGTGATAACACTGACCTTGAGGATGGTACTGACCTTGCAGTTGGTACTGACCTTGAGGCTGGTACTAACCTTGAGGAACATATTGAAACTGAGGTTGACTTTGAGGTACATATTGGTACTGGGGTTGACCTTGAGGAAAATATTGTCCCGTAGGGATTTATTGTTCTTAAGGTTGCCCCCTAGGTGGTATTTGAGTACCTTGTGGCTGCCCCCCAGGCAGTATTGAACTACCTTGAGGTTGCGGGTTAGGAGTAGTACCAGACATCATAATAATCTCTTCGACACTTAACGGTTTAGTTCCGCTATTACCAGGAGATACTACATATTCGATGGGTTGAGGAGATGCTCCTGAAAACATACCAGATAAAGACATATTCAAAGGAGGATAATAACCTCTAGGTGTTGGATGGAAAGGAAATCGAGGTGATGAAGACACGAGACCTGAATTTTCTAAAAAGTTGGTCAACAAAATATACCAAGCGTCACCTCTAATGGGACTGTAGAAAATGGATTCACGTTCCCTAAGTTCGATCGCTGGTTGATTTTCGGGGATGTTTATACCTTCGTCTGGACTTACAAGTTCTTTTATGGAAATGAGTCCAGAAAGAAGATTTTGTGTAATGATACTTTCTACCCTGGGTGAACTAGGACCACTAGAAATAGGGGAAGCAAATCCCGAAGATGGAGTAGCAGCAGGTTCAGTTTCAGGTTCAGAGATTCCAGGTTCTTTGGCTAATGAACTAGTAGGAGTAATACTACCAGTAACTTTAGAAAATGAAATCGGTTCATAAATATGTTATGTTGCTTGAACTAGATAATCAGGATGTATGATTAATGAAGACTCTCCAGCCTCTGACGACCCAACTCTACTTTCACTAGGTGTGATAAGAGCCCACAGCCCTTCAAGTTGACTTGGTGTAAATTCGGGAGGCTGCCCCCAAAGTCGTCGGGATTGTCTCGGTAATTCAGCCACGATTAATTATTTAATTACATCACACGAAAACAAAGAAAATCTCAAGAAAACCACCTGAAGTCTCTAAAGAACCAAACAATTTGAAGCACACACCTAATAAATCTAGGAGATCAAACCACACACAAACAGTATTTTTTTGGATTGAAATCACTAGTTGGTGACGAAATCCAATGTCACAGAATTCAATACAGAAATGGCGGTTGGAACAGTTACCCCGACAACCTGCTTAATGAAACAAACTGGCACAAGTTTCTCCACTATAACCGTCTCGAGTGAAGATAACCC
>APFE030248665.1:31111-42009 GCA_000404065.3 Pinus taeda
TCTCCTCTACTTTGACAAGCCTCACTCACTTCCCAAATGAAATGAAAGGTATGTGATCCCTCCTCTCACAAGCTCAAAAAGGAAGTCTAATTTCCAGCAGCATTTACCCTCAAGAATCTTCAGCTTTCAACCTCCCTACAACCAGCCCAATGCCTGAATTTATAGTGCAAATGGAGTAGGTTGCAGGTCCACCATTGAAGGGATAAGTTCCTCCTTCAATGGGATAAGCACCTCATATCATGGAGTTAGCTCCCTTAGTTATGGAATGGATGAACCAAGTTGGAGTGAACTTGCCAGCGTAATATTCCTTCTAGAAGCGTCCAGAAGTAACCCAAGGTGAGTTTTTAAGAGCGAACTCACGCCTTTTTAACTTTTACAGGGGTTCGCAACCATCATTTAACAAACAGAGCGGTCAGGTTCGCAGGGGACAGGACCATTGGGTGCGGCACCGTAGGCAATGCTAGGAGAAAGTGTGAAACCAGGATTTAAGATATTTTTAAGGTCTTTCTCCCATTTTCAAGGCTTGACATGAGGATCTGAGGCTTAAGACTTGCAAAGGAGGTATGTATGAGTGGTGATGGACTCACACAAACTATAGATAGTCATAGTGACAATTTTTTGTGTAACACTTATTTCGTTGGAACAATGACTATAAGAAAAGCCTGGATATATTAAAGGAAAATATGATTACCACACCAATTTTAGTCTTCCCAGATTGGAAGAAAGAATTTCATGTACATGTTGATGTGTCATGTATAGCGTTGGGGGCAGTACTAACACAGGATGGAGGAGAAGACTTGGACCACCCTATCATGTTCGCAAGTCACAGATTATCCAAAGCATAGAAGAACTATACCACCACTAAACGTGAGGGACTAGCTATGGTGTATGCGCTCCAGAAGTATCAACACTACTTGCTAGGAGGTCACTTTAAGATGTATATGGATCACTTCGCGCTAAAGTAACTGGTCAATAAGCCCGTTTTGGGGGGGCAAATTTGTAGATGGTTTTTATTGTTCCAGGAATATGATTTAAAGTTGTTGTGAAGCCTAGATGATTGAACACAGGACTAGTTCACCTATCACGCATTGAAACCAGGGAGGAACCTACTAATTTGGAGGAAGGATTACCTGACGCACAACTTTTTGCTATGCGCATCATGGATGGACATTTTGAGGACATAATACATTTTCTAACAATAGCAACTCTACCAGCAGGATACTCTATCCAACAAAAGAATGAATTAGTGGTGCGCGCGACATATTTCTCTATCATTGTTGGGAATCTATACAAGATGGGGAATGATGAGATACTACAAAGGTATGTACCTAAGTTTGAACGAAGCAGCATCCTCGCAAACGCTCATGGGGGCACCATGGTTATGCAGGGAGAGCAACCATGCAAAAGAATATATGCACAGGGTTGTTGTGGCCAACCCTTCATCAGGATTCAAAAGCATATTGCAAGGTGTGCAACTTATGTAAAAGAACAGGTAAGCCATCGCAGAGGGATGAGATGCCTTTGAATCCACAAATGACATTGCAACCTTTTGAAAAATGGGCAATATATTTTGTAGGACCTATTTAGCCTCAAGGAAAGACAAGCACGAGGTACATTATCACTACAACAAAGTATTTGACTCATTGGGCAGGAGCGTAGTCGGTGAAGGATTGAATGGGCACGACTGCTGCAAAGTTTCTCTTTGAGCATATACTGACGCAATTTGGATGCCCAAATATTTTGATGATTGATCGGGGTACACACTTTCTGAATGAAACGATTAGCGCACTAACGGAAGAATTTCAGGTGTATCATCAAAAGAGCACACCTTATCACCCACAGGCTTACAGAACAGTGGAGGCGTTCAACAAAGTGCTTGAAAATGCGCTCACCAAGGTATGCAATTATCAGCAAAGTGATTGGGACCTGCACATACCTGCAACCTTATGGGCCTATTGGATGACATGCAAGAAGCTAAGGGGACAAACACCTTTTAGGCTTGTCTATGGAGTGGAAGCCGTAATGCCTATGGAATACATCGTGCCTAGTCTACACATAGCAGTGCTCATAGGTGTGATAGATCATGAAGCTCTGGAAGAGATGCTTGCGCAGTTGGATGAGCTGGAAGAAGAGAGATTTTTGGTTGGATTTCACTAACAAGTCCAAAAGCAGCATGAAAAGGCATGGCACGACTGGAATATTAAGCACCTTTAAGGTGAATGACTTGGTCCTATTATATGACAGTAAATTTGATAAATTTCTAGGGAAACTCAAAATGCATCGGCTGGGGCCATATGTTATTAAGGATATTACCGAGTGGTACGATCTAGCTGGTTAAGTTAAATGGAGATCCCTTCCCAAGAAAAGTGAATGGCAGTCATTTGAAGCCATACACAGGTGGCCTGACCATTTGACTAGCTAACAGAAGCATAGTCTTAGCACTCCAAGCAACTGAAAGGAGGCACGAGACTATAAACCACACTGCCCAGGAGCTGTGCAATGTCAGGACTGCATGAAGCAACGAAGTGTCACAAGTTCCATGACAGCATGAAGACAGTTGTATTGGCACACAGGTCTGCAGGAAAGTGACCATTAGAGTCACTATTCACGATTTGATGGTTCATTTCAAGACAAATGGAGTGGGTGGCAAGCATTTAAGGTGAACTTTACAATCTAGCATTTATGGATCGAATGTGGGGGGAACAGTTGAATTCAAATTCAAAAGGCCCTATAAATTACAAGTGGTTGTCCAGCGAAAAACACTTGGCATTTTGAGAACTGAGCTATTGCGCTATCCACTGTGTATGGACCTTTTGAACTTTGAGGCTTTGAGAGAAAGTTAAATTTTTGAAACATTGTCAAAGGAGATGCAGGACGTCCTGGCTAGAATGATGTTGACACCCACAGAAGCCTCGCAGGAAATTGTGGAAGTAGAATCCCCAGAGAGCACCACAATAATCATTGAGGTCCCTAAATCACTGCAAACACTGAAAACTAAGAAGGATAAGTAGTCCATGATCCCGATGCGCGTCTTGCCCAAAAATCCACTAAGGACCAAGCTCACATTGCAAGAAAAGGGGAAGGCCATTAATCTAGAGGCCAACGAGGAGAAATCTAAAGAAATCCTGGTGGAGGAGGAGGATGTAGAGATGGATGTTGAAACCCAGAGTGTGGACCCTATTACCCAGTTGCCAGAATATGTTCCTCCAAGCAAGGGTAAAGCCAAGGTGCCGAAGGATATATATGAGAGCAAGAGATCTCTGCAAACTCCACTGCTCTCAAATGATATTATTTTTGACGGACCGCACTTGGGGTGGGTTCCCATGTTGAAATTTGAATATTGGGACCTCGCAGACCATGAGAAGTTCCCGCATTTAGTGACTCTGAAGCTAATTCACCAGAGGATCAATGAGACTGCTGGGACAATTCAATTGGAGTCATGCACATGGCTCAGAGGTGTTGAGAAAGTAGGATTTCTAAACCTGCTCTAGGTGTCGCATTACCACCACACTCCAATGACTGTCTTCATCATCAGGTTGTTTCTCTACCTAGTGCATGATGGGTTCTTATGGCTAGAGGAGCCCATCCCCATCACAAACCATCTAATTCATTGAATTACACGGCTGCCTTACTAAGGGGAGGATCCAACCAACATTTCAGAGGGAAAGGGTGGTGAGCCAGCCCTTCTAGAAGCAATGGAAAAGAAGTTCAAGCTGGAGAAGAAAAAACAAGGGTATGCCATCTCTAGCATTAACAACTCTACAGTCAAGGTAGTGAGACAAATCCTAGCAAGGAAGGTGATGCAGAAGTGTCACACGAATGAGGTTCCTGCGCTCATGGTTGCTCTCATGGCCCAATGCACAGAAGGAGTCTAGTTCAACTGGGCAAACTATCTATGTGGCGAGTTCCTTGTGAAGTTCTGCGAGGCACGAGAGTAGGGAAAAATATTTCATTACGCATGGCTTCTGTTGTCAATAATACTGATGGCATGGGAGTTGCCCAAAGATAGCCAGTTTCCTTCGGTCGTGTCGGACCTTCCTGAGGCAGCGAAGTACACTTCGGTGTGGATGACCAGGGATGCATAGCGGATAAAGGAGAGCAAGATATTTTGGATATTAATGGAGTTGAATATCCAGATGGGGATCAATCACAAGCCATGGTTGTTGCCCACAGTATACAATAGTTTACAGAGCTTTGCAGAGTTCAAAGAATATTTCCACCATGTCTTCATCAAGGCACGGAAGGACTCTACGAAGCTAACTAAGATCTGTTAAGAATATAAGTAAGATACTTAGTGTAGTTTGGGGAATTATCACAATTCGCTACCCTAGCAGCACGAAAGCGTATCAGCCTCTGGTTAGGGCTGCGCGGAGGCCGATTATAACATTTTGCGAAGGTACTAAAGGGTAGAATAGAGGGATAAGTAACCTGCACAAAGGCGGGTATAGCTGGAATAAATCGACATCAAATCCATCTCAAGGGTGCAAAAACTTGGTTCCAGTATCCTCCCATACTGCTTTGGGTGAGACTTCAGTCTGCACTCCATAGGCTGATACCAAAAGGGCCAGTAGTGTAGCGATTTGTTTGGCTAACTAACATTGAACCTGGGTCAGGCCCCCATAAGCCAACACTTGGTATTCTTTAATCTTGTATTTCCTTGATTTTCCAACCCATACGCGCTTTCCCTCTTGTGAAAGTGCATGCATACATATACACTCTTTTTGTTATGTTAACCTACGTCTATACGTTGCTTTGACAAGGTGAACCTAGGTATACAGCTTAAACTACTTTACAACATCCTTTTCCTTCAACTTCTTGATTTTGATCAGTAGACCTTTGTTCCAACTTCCTGTTCTTCTATACCAATGCCCTGTTACCTCTGAATTGACCTGTTACAATGTGAGATGCCCTTTATCAAATATGAACTGACGTGTGAGTGAGTTGCCTTCAAGGACAACACTTGTATCATAATGCCAGCAATCTCCCCCTTTGGACTTGATGGCAACCATATTGGTGTTGATTACTTCAAGCTATAGAAGCTATTTGAGATATCAAGAAACACCAAAATAATCTCCCCCTTTAACATCAAGGGAAAAGGGAGGACCAAGAGATTCCCCCCCTTTGAGATACATTATGTTGTCCATGCTCCCCTTGAGCATATGCATAGTCTACAGAGATATTTTTCAAAATAATAACATGACTCTATAACTCAACCATGTGAGTATGGCCTTCCTATCACCAATGACTCATATATACATAAATCACCCAACCAAGTGGGGATACACCAAATTTGACTCATCCACCCGACCAAGTGGGGATATACCAATTGTTTATACATGACTGAAAAATAGCAATTATTACATCATCATTTCCATGGATAGTGGGAAAACAAATTACATCATATGTCCAATAGGATTCATTCAAAAATAGACTATGACAGAAGGAGATATATTACACCATAGATCTTTACATGACCTATGCAACAATTGATATGAATATCTAGAACCATAGCTAAAATCAGCAACCATAATGCCAACAATGCATAATGTTTGTGAAGGCTAATGCTCCCCCTGAACCTATGCTGCCTGGATGGAGTCTTCTCCCTATCAATTGTATCTTCTTTTGATGCTTCATTGGTTTCTTCCTCTATATCATTTTGAATTTATATGGGAAATCATTCACCATCTTCCTGATGGCCATCGCCCTTTGTTGACTTCATCTATTCTGGATTTCAGCATGCTTCATCAATTACTACATCAATGCATTCAATAATTTTCTGAAGTCTCTTGTTGTAACATTTGTACCCTTAACTTCTAGATGAATAACCAAGAAGAATTCCTTCGTTTTCTCTGGGTTCAAACTTACCAAGTTTTTCATCAGTATTTTTGATGAAACATTTTCTTCCAAAAACTCTAAAGTGTTTTATAATAGGACAGTTACCATACGAAAGTTCATATGGAGTTTGATCACTATTTACCTGAACATTATCTTTGTTGAGAATAGTAACGGCAGTAAATGCAGCTTCACCCCAGAAGGTGGCAGGAGTTCCATATCCATCAAGCATAGCTCGATCCATTTGTTGAACTATTATGTTCATTATTTCCACTACGCCATTTTTTTGAGGAGTTCTAGCAATAGAGAACTATCATTTTATTCCATGTTGTTCACAAAAATCAAAAAATTCATCTGTTATGAACTCCCCCCCTCCCCTCCGATGATCTGAGACATTTGAATTTTTGATCTGATTCATTTTCAACTAAAGCTTTGAAGCATTTAAAATTTTCAAATGCTTCATCTTTATGCTTTAGTAGACCTATCCAACACATTCTAGAAAAATCATTAATTAATAAAATAATGTATTCTTTTCCACAAGGTGACTTTTTCCTTGTTGGTCCACACAAATCAATATGGATGAGTTCAAGAGGCTTACTTGTTGATCCTTACTTTTCATTGAAATGAACTCAACCTGCATGTATACCCTACTTCCATTGACCAAACCTGCGTATACCTCCAAAATTGTTGGATCATAAAAACTTCTGAATCAAATCTGTACCAACCAGTAATATTCTGAACATCTACTATCAAATTACAAAGATCTAGACAGTTAGCATCAATGATCACCCTTCTCACTTAATCAATCATTCAATCAAACTCAATCTCCTTAGGCATTCAATTCTACATTCAGATCTAAGAAGAGATCATTGATAGACAACAGTAAACCAGCAATGTTGATTAGCTTTTTTGAATAGCAGGATTTTCTTTTGCATACGCTGCTTTGAAGCTTCGAACCAGTGTGTATATGTGCCTTCACCAAGACGAGTCAGCATATAGATATGAAAATACTAACTCACAACTTTGCTGCTATTCCATATTTCAAATATACCCAGATCATGACATTTAAAGAATAAAACATGTGTAAGCAATCAAATATATCCCAACCAATATCATATCATTCAATGATAAGTCATTTCAGGTTTCATGATCCTGATCCAACATTGAATTCAAGGTGCACAAAATATTTCAGATTATCTCATAATCATAGCCCCTACAACATAAAATATACTTCATATAGAAGTATTCCTGAGAAACCCTTTCACTTGCACACTTAGCCCTTTGATCTTCTCCTCCTTATATAGTTTTTGGCCTTTTTCAATACCTCAGACCAAAACAACATTTAGAATCTATGGTGTTCTTGGATAGGATCAAATAGTCGTTACTCTGCTCAATATTGTGGGTTAATACCATGGTATTGACCCTTGGTATTCTTTAATCTTGTATTTCCTTGATTTTCTAACCCATATGTGCTTTTCCTCTTGTGAAAGTTTGTGCACATGTATACACTCTTTTTGTTCTGTTAACCCACATGTATATGCTACTTTGACAAGGTGAACCTGTGTATAAAGCTTAAATTACCTTACAACATCCTTTTCCTTCAACTTCTTGATTCAGATCAGTAGACCTTTGCTCCAACTTCCTATTCTTCTGTACCAATGCCCTGTTACCTATGAATTGACCTGTTACAATGTGAGATGCCCTTTATCAAATCTGAATTGACCTGTGAGTGAGTTGCCATCAAGGACAAACCTGTATCATAATTTCAGTAGTTCATTATTACAAGATTGGTAGGTAGCTCAACACTACATGTAGCAAGTAGATCATACATGCAGTATGGGATAGAGTGTCTAGAGAAAAGAAAATAGTATTAAACTAGAGTGAGGGTCTCTTCGTCAATTTAAAGGAACAACTTACTAAAGAAAAGGAGGAGAAGTTGAAGAACTCTGGCTATGACACAATATTAGTATCTTTTTCTCTAGAGTTGGTACCATTAATACAGCCTCAACAGATTGTACTTGATCCCATTGATCTGCGGATCCCACAAATGAGGAGGTGGATAAACCACATAAGCCGACATGTAGGTCCATCATCAATAAGATTTTCACTAGACTTATTCAAATGAATGTGTAGAAGTTCATCATTATTGATGATTATCCTTACACGAGGATAGATTTATGTAATAAACTAAACTCAAGTTGCTTGAGGGTGAGCAATGGGATGCTTTAGGTAAGATAATTTTACCATTAATTTTTTGAAAGTTTTACAAAAAAAAATTGTGTTTTTTCATGTTCCCGAGACTAAACTATTTGGTGTTTTCATGCAGATATTGGACTTGTTCAACTAGTAGATTCTACATATCTTCATTGCACAGAGAGAGAGCCACATGAGGAGGTAGAGGAGCCAATACAGGTCACTGTGGTAGGATGCGATACAATACGGGATCTTGAAGTAGCTGAGATTCTATAAGAGGTGGAGCACCACATGAAGGTATGAACACATGGTATTGATGAGACCGTGGTGGATTAGCTTCCATTGTGACTTCAATGACACACTATCGGAGTGCCTTGTTGTATTAGTCGATTACTGTGCAAAATAGCACGTGTAGTATTTCCTAGTTCTTATTTTGATTTCAATATGATGTGATGTGAATTTAAAGTTATCTACATTCATTGCAAATGTCTATCTAAAAAAAAATTAGCTAGGGAATTTGCTAACACATTCATATTTCTAGAAATATCTTCATACCATTTGAAATAGAAATTTCTTTCTAGAACATGCACTCTCAAAACCATGTGAAGGATGGAGGGATTTATCACTGAATAGATATTAGCGAGTTGTAGTACTACAAATGTGAGTTAAGCTTGATGGCTATGTGACATATACCATGTGAAATAATATCAGATAGTAGCTCAACCATTGAGTTATACTAGGTGACTTTGTTAGTAGAGCAACCAATGAAAATCCCTTGCATGCTCACTAGCTCACCATTTGGAGAAAATATAGTTGATGTTATGGAGGATAGGTTCCGAATATTATGGCTAGCATCATCACCGTAACAAATGTACAATTCAAGAGAGGTTGAAATTTGTAATACAAAAGTAAAAAGAATCAACATAAACCATGCAAAACTTTTTAAAACACACTGAACACACTTATAAACAATAAGTACACAGTGTAATATGCATGGGATCAAGCATAGTATTTTTTTAGGTACAACCCATTTCTAAGTTGTGCCAATGGAACTCCATCGAGGTCTACTATCTCATAGGCCCCTTTTGCAAGGACACACTTGACAATGTATGGACCTAACCACATAGGTTGGAACTTTCCTAGACCTAACTTATCAGCCTCTTGGTCATATAAGAGACCCAGATCTTCTTCCGAGAAGACTCTAGGCTTGACATTTTTTTCATATTGCATTTCGATGCGTCTTTTATGAGCTTCATTGGCTAAAGTGACATCAAGCTGGTTTTCATCCAAACGAGTTAGATGTAAAAGATGCTCCTCCTATGTGGAAGAAGCAAGAAGAAGTTTGATAGCTAGTTTCAACAATGGAATTTTGCATTCAATGGGAAGGATCAGTTCCAAACCATAAACCAACTAGAAATATGTGAATCTAGAAGCAGTCCTAACTCAGGTTTGGTATGACCACAAGTAAGCAAAGAGAAGCAAGTTCCAGTCCAATTTATGGACCCCTATCATACGTTGAAGCATAGTCTTAATAACTTTGTTGATAGCCTCAACTTGTTTGTTAACCTGAGGATAATTGGGAGTGGAATTTCCAAGTGAAAGTACCATTTTGGCAGTTAATTCGGTCATCATATGGTTTGTAAAAAGAGATTCGGCGTAAATCACATAAGAAAATTATTGTCGACGCATTTCGAACCAACCAATGTGGTTCAACTTGTCCTGACGATGAACCACACTGGTTGGTTCGAAACGCGTCGACAATAATTTTCTTATGTGATTTACGCCGAAGCTCTTTTTACAATTATGATGGATCACAGAAGCCTCAATTCTACATCATATGGTTTCTCAAATGCTTCCTGTGATTCATAAATATTGCTTTCGGAAAACCAAACCTAGCAATAACGTGGTTGAAGAAAAAGTATGCATGTAGGTTTTAATCCCATACAGAAATTACCTGCATACGAATTCTAAAACACAGAAAATAAACAATGCGAGAGCATAACACATATACATAGATATTTTCCCCTGGATCCCAAAACCCAAACTACCGGCTTGATTTCTCATTATTTTCCTTTCAATGTTACAATACATATTTATACATGCTGAAGCATCCAATAACATGGACTGAAAACTATCATGTCCAAAACCATGGACCGAAAACCATCGCGTCCAAAACCATGGACCGAAAACCATCACATCCAAAACCATGTGTGAAAATCATACACAAAACCATAGGTAAGTCCACCCAACCTAACATAGGGTCCAAAACCAAAATTTTCCGAGGCGCTGCCCCGGACCCCATACAATGGGATTACCTACACCCCTCAAACCACCTATGACTCCCCCCACTACATAATCAGCGGAACAAGGGGGGGCTTCATCCCCCTCCTAACCTCTCAGTTAATTACGTGGGGTAGTCGTGGAAAGAATAAAGCAAAACCCAACATTCTCCTACTTGTTATTTTCTTTCCAGAGGGGGCCACAAGAGAGCTTAGTCATTTATCTAGCCCTACAATGCCCATTGTTTCTCTACACCAAGAGAACTTCTTAGAGATCACAGATTTTTTCAATGCATCTATACTATTCTTCAAAGTGTCCACCTTTACTAGCAACACCTTTTTGTCTTCTATCATGTCCCTCACAAAGTGATACTTAACATCAATGTGCTTTGTCTTTGAATGGTAAGCAGGGTTCTTTGCCAACAAAATTGCACTTTGGCTGTCACAATCTATCCTTATAGCTCCCTGTACTAACCCCATACTTGAAAACAATCTCTGAACCAAACTGCTTCCTTGCTTGCATGAGTGGCTGCCATGTATTCTGCCTCTATAGTTGATAGTGCCACTACAGATTGTTTCTTACTCATCCAACTA
>APFE030248665.1:42298-62716 GCA_000404065.3 Pinus taeda
TATCCTGCATATTAAACCTCTACAATATTGTCTCAACATACTTCCTCTGGTTTAACCAGAGCTTCCTCTTTGCCCGGTCTCTTTTAATTTCCATGCCCAAAATATAGTTTGCAGCACCAAGATCTTTCAT
Source organism: Pinus taeda (assembly GCA_000404065.3). Taxonomy (NCBI): domain Eukaryota; kingdom Viridiplantae; phylum Streptophyta; class Pinopsida; order Pinales; family Pinaceae; genus Pinus; species Pinus taeda. The sequence continues at coordinate 42,429 of APFE030248665.1, forward strand.
GTCAAATTCAGAGGACAATTGGATCTTCAAATCCTGGATAATTTCTTTGTCATTTCCAACCAGCAACATATCATCCACATACAAGACCAGATAAATAACATGGTCACCAATTAATTTAAAATACACACAGTGATCTGCTTTGCTTCTGGTGAAGCCAAGTCCCCGTATAAATGTATCAAATTTCTGATACCACATCCTTGGTGACTGTTTTAACCCATACAGAGACTTCTTTAACTTGCATACCAGTTCTTTCTTACCCTTCACTGCAAAGCCTTCAGGTTGCTTCATGTAGATCTCCTCTTCCAGATCCCTGTGAAGAAACGTTGTCTTCACATTGATCTGTTCTACCTCAAAATCAAAAGCAGCAACAACAGATAAAAGTAATCTAATAGAAGCTACCTTGGCAACAGGAGAAAAAATATCACCAAAATAATTCTCGGCACCTGGGAATAACCTTTTCCTACCAACCAAGCTTTGTATTTCTCCACCTTTCCTTCCGCATTTGTCTTCTTCTTAAACACCCATTTGTTGCCAATGGGTTTCCTTCCAATCAACAACTCCACCAAATCCCAAGCCTCATATTTGTGTAAAGATGCCATTTCATCAACCATGGCCTCTTTCCAGAGTTTTCCATCCTCTGAATCTACTACTTCCTTCACAGTTCTGGGATCATCATTAGTAATATATAAAGCAAAATTTGAATAGAAAGCAGATGGAGTATACCTTTGTTAGGTCCCTATAATACTAGTGATGCCCCCATACTATTGTAGTTGTATCCCTTATTATTATTGTTGTGCCCCTATTGTCCCCATATTGTTATTACTGTTAGAATCCCTCTATTGTTAATTTTGTGCCTTGATATTATTATTGTTAGGTTGGCTTGGTTATATTATGACCCCTTAGACTCCTATATATAGAAAGGAGGTTTTGTTATTTGAATGATCCAAGAATTGTTCATTTGCGTAATGCAAAGGAGGTTTCCCCCTCAAAGAGGCTTAATTCTAAGGCATTTATCTCTCTTTTCTATCTTTTTGTGAGCTGGTTTCATAACATTTGGTATCAGAGGTTTGGATTCTAGGGTTTCACTGCTCCAAACAGGTCATCGTGGAATTTGCGCTATAACTTTTTTCTGTGATGTTTCAGATGCTAAAAAAAACCCATTTGGGTCGAAATCGTGATGAACCTCGGGTCCAAATTTCAAAACTTTTCACACTATATTTGCGGAGATATGATTTGTGGAATTTGGCCTTTTTGCAGACTCCTAAATTTCATTCCAAACAGATTTGAAGGTCAAAACAATGACACGTGGCACTTCATACAAGTTCGCTCTTCTAGAAGGGTCTATAATCAGGTCATCTTGGGAGATTGTGCATAACTCTTCCTTGGAGAATCTAAATTCGATTAGACTGGTGGCATTGGAAAGAGGACACAGAGGGCTACTACAAATCGTAATTTCAGAAATAGATGATCCAATGTTACAGAGATACATGAGATTCAATATCGAGCTCCTACAAAGTGAAAAAAAAGGTGTGTAGTTTTTTTTTAATTTTGCATCAGCTTGATTTGAAAAATTAGTTTGAAGGAATTCAAAGGCCATAGTAAAGCATTATTATCAGTAATTGATGCCTCAAGGAAAGAAAATGAAAACACCTAGTAAGCAACCTAAAAGCTCTAACATGACTCATGAAGAAGAGGAAGAAATGCAACATGATATATCAAAACTACAAGACCAAGTGCAACAAATGTCACTCGCACAAAAAGTAACAGAATCTAAGATGGATGGTTTAAAGAAAGATGTAGAAGCTAAATGTATGGCATGGAATATAAGATGGATGGTTTAAAGAAGGCGTAAAAGCTAAGATGAATGGCATGGAAGCTAAGATGAATGGCATGGATGCTAAGATGCATAGCATGGATGATAAGATGGAAGAATTGAAGATAAATTTGAATAAGTTTCTACAAGAAATGGTCACTAATGGTGAAAGGGTAGTAAAGGAAAGTCATGATGAGAACAAAAGAAATGTTAATCATGATTTCATAGACTATAATGTTGGATTGAAGACCCACCATATTCCAAAAATTGATATGAGGAAGTTTGATGGCAAGGATCCCGCAACATGGATACTACAAATGGAACAGTTTTTCGATCTCCATAATGTACAAAACACACAAAAGGTATGTATTGAAACTTTATATTTGGAACCAAATCAGTTTGTATGGTATCGATGGCTTTGCTCTTATAAACAAATTGTCACTTGGGCAATTTTTACGGAAGAAATGAAAGCACACTATGAGGATACAAAAAGCAACACCTTTTTTAGCCAATTGATAAGTCTCAAACAAAAGGGTTCAATGATGGAGCACATTGAGGAGTTCCAAAAATTGAAAATAAGGGTAAAATATTCCAGAGGAGCATAGGATTGATGTGTTCATAGGGACTGTAATGCACATATCTCATTCTTAGCCTCACTAAACCTACTGAATTTAAGCAAGCTAACTAATGACTTGATCGTCCATGGCCAAAATTGGCCAACTATGCCTGCTAAGATCCCTTCATACATTTCAAAGTTTGAGGGAAAATAGTGCAAAGACCTAGGAAACCATGTCATTACATTTCACCTGTGGTGTTCGTATAATAATATCACAGAAGATACTATTAGATTACGACTATTTCAATGCACCCTAACTGGGCAAACCACGAAATGGTATGTGGACTGGCCCTCTGCGTCACACAGAAACTTTAGCTCATTAGCTACTGCTTTCCTCGCCTTCTTCCAACTCCTAGTTCACCACGATTTAGGTCTGGAACTCCTCACCAACTTCAAAAAAACACTCGCTACTCACATCTCGAACCATCTCCATGAATGGTGAAAATATCTAGCCTATGCAAAACCCAATTTGAAGATAAATTCCTCTTGGAAATATTCCTGAGATCCCTCATATCTGAAATCTCTAAGGACATGGAAAATTCATCCCCACAAACCAAGGAAGAAGACATTAGTAAATCCCAGGAATTGGAGATTATCTATAGCCTATTTAGGTACATTTATCATATTCTTCCAGATGCCCCACACCTACAAACTTATAAAGAGATCCCAGACGTATCCAATAGTGCTAACGGATTAATTGGGTCCCTACCCCAAAATCACCACAACAACAACTACCAAAACCCTGGGTATTTTTTCAATTGCCAAGCATATGATGCTACCCATAACACACCACCATTGCAACATTTAGGATAATATAATGGTAAACCCATACCTATTCAAAATATAGTCAACATGGTTAACTAATACCAACCCCTTCAAGGAGGCTCCTATCCTCCCCATCAAGGAAACCAATACTCCTCTTGGATTACGAACAAGATGTTCTATCCCTCAATTCAATACGTTAAACAGGGACAAGGAAACCAATATTCTCCTTTCCCATCACAACAATAGAACATCCCACCAACACAAAATACTGCAAGGGTGAATCTAGTGCAACCTTATCTTGCTTCACAGCAATAATAGAAGGAACAAATGAATTCACTTAATACTTCCAACGCTGCTAAGACAAAACCAAAAAGAAAGCCAAAGGGAGAACCCTAGTGGGGGGGAAGAAATCAGAAGCAACCCCCAAGGGCACCATGAAGGGATAACCCCAACCAAAAACAAAACTAGGGTAGGCCAACAATAACACATAGAAACAGGGCAAGAACACTAGTCTGTGGACTAATCATGCATGTGCTATCTTTGGAGAGTATGATCATTAAACCCACCACTATCCTCAAATTCCTGACTTAAAAAGGATACAAGACAGTAGGGGGCAAAGCGGTCAACAAGTTACAGTGATGCTAGACCCCTTCCCCCATCAAGGAGTCGCTAGCACCCAACAAAAAACTCCCCAAACTCATCCATCTAGAGGGAACCTCCATAACACTCCTAATCATTATATTTTCATGACAGGAAAAGATATCCTTTTGCAAACAAGGAATTGAATTTATGAAGTGCCTTCAGAGCCAAATCCGTCCACCTTGGCTACAAAAATACCTACAGGATCATTGACCATCCCTCAACGTTGTGTAGAATCCATGTTAAAAATGGTCAAAGGACCCTTACCGCACGCAACACACAACTCGGAAATAGCCCATAGCTACAACATAGTCAATGACTTAGCACAATCACCATCAACTATGTCAGTGTTTGAAGTCTTGCAAATGTGCCCAACATAGCGAAATCCCTACTTTTCGCTCTAGGCACAATCGACCCATTTGATTCCCGCCTCATGCTCTTTGACTTGGAGAAAGCTACTCCAGGGCTACCCTCAGCCGTCACTTTCCAAATCCCTGTCTCAATCCAGAATATCAACATCCATCATTGTGTCATCAATGAAGGGGCTTCCACATGCATCATGTTCAATCTGTTTGGCAGAAATTAGGATCCCCTAAACTTAAGCCTTTTGACATAATTCTCAGAGCATATGACAGACTCCCTTCAATGCCCATCGGTTTATACCCTAGTGTGCCAGTTAAGTTGGCTGGAAAAACTCTATTAATAGACATTGAAGAACTTGACACCTAGTTGGATTACAACATCCTACTAGGTCGAAGCTATATGTACGAAATTATCGTAGTCACCTCATCGGTGTTTAGAATAATGATTTCCCCCATAATGGGAAGACCATTACCATTCATCAACTCACATACTACAAGAAGGAAACCCTACCCACACCAGATCGCATATTTCCCTTAGTCTCGTCCATTCATGAGGTGATTTCTACTTACACTGAACTCAGCCCATGTCAGTTTAATCCATCAACCCTACTAGGAACATTCCTAGGAAACCCTCCGGTAAGACAAGAGCTTGTCCCAAATACCAGAGCACCAGTGTACATGATGACTTCATCAAACACCACCTAAAAGAAAGAACTAGTTTTGGATGATGACAACAATGTTGTTACCAATCCAAATCTCTTACCTAACTCTATCACTAATACGCCCTTCTTATATCCACCACCGGTTTTTGTGTCACACCAAGTCATCACAACACTCACATTGCCTGAAATATCCCTCACAATACCAACAAGCATGGGTTACATTGCAACAAGGCTAGTCCTTATTCCTCTTTAGTAAAATAAGGCACCCCATACATCGCATACCTAGGTAGCGCCTATGCCACAAGTAGTGTTGGTACCAACACCAGCTAAGGCAAAACCAATGGATAATAAAAAAGGTAAAAAGGTGGAAGCCCCAAACGCTCCCTCCTCTAGGATCCCTCAATCCTACACCTTGTGTGAAACCATAAGGCACCCCACCAATAAGTGCCATGAATTAAAAGAGCTCAAAGCTCTACTACATGCTCCAAAAGATCCTATAAACCCTCCAACCCCTATCTAGAATAAGAACACACCCATGCATCTAAAAGCATTACGTGCCAATCACGCATGTACCATCTGTGCAAAGTACAGGAATTATACCCATCGTTGCCTCGAAGTTCCTCGATACCAAGATGCATTATTTGCACTCACCCAATCCAATTCCCAATTACTCTCCACAGAGGATGGTTCCAAAAATATATTTTACGTCGTAAGAGAAGAAGCTTCTTGATCCTCTCCTTTGACAGGTCCATCAACCTCCACCCACAGTCAGAGGTGATCTCAATAGATACATACCACACCATCACCTCCTTGTGCTATGTGCGATGCATCAGAATATTTAATCAACCAATTCCCTAAGGTACGGGCATTCAACCAATTATATCCAGTTCCCCACATCACCCAACCAATGAGATCAAGTTACAGGCGTCACACTTGCCAAATTTGTGTGGAAACTATCATGTGCGACATTGTCCCTAAATTTCTCGATTTCATCCATTGTCAGGATTCATGCGGAGATTTATTGCAGAGAATTTAGATTTGGTCGGAGTAGGGATCGAACCACCACATCATTTGGCATCTGAGTCCATTCTATGTGTGTTTGAAGAGAAACGACAACTAGCAACAAAGTAAGGTCCATGTCATCTTATCCCCCCTCACCATGACCACTATAGACCGGACTTTCCATATTGTAGGCAGGCATCAACACCCCGTACTATGAAGCAGGGATGTAGAATATGTGCGGATACTACTCATAACAATGAGGTATGCCCCATGTTACATACATTTTGGCATCTTAGGATTCAAAACCAGCATCCTATGGAAGAAGCCATTATTTCCCCTTGTACACCAACAAGAATGCAAGAGCTTCCTCCCAGTCAGTCGTAGTCACCCATAACTAATATTTTACCACCACCTAATGCTGACAACATGCAACACCATATACGATTTATTTCCTCATCCGTAGGAACCATGACTTGATCTATCTTCAGATCATTTTTTGGTGTCGAGACCGCAAAATCCATCCCAATGATGGTACCAACTCTAATGGTGCAGAACCACCCAATATGCACTTTATCAACTTCTTTGGGTTCTATAGCCTCAAGCAACAATTCATATTCTTGCTTATCCACCAGCACAATCAAGACCACATCTCAGTTTCAAGACCAAGCACACGCCAAGTCAACTCTGGATAAAAAAAAAAATCATTCAAACGAATATATTCTCGAAGCCATGATAGAACCTGAATATCCTTAGGATGCTATGCGCCATTGGTCATTTTTCTACTTGAAAAAACATTTGTTCCTAGCAATGCATAAACCCATGACATCTGTGCCATTGAATCAAAAGACTTTCTCTTGCCAAGAAAAGTAGATTGGTTCAAAAATCCCATCCCAACATCTAATGCATTTGAGGAAGGGAACATCTCCAATATTTCACCTACCATAAAGGTGAATATTTCAAACACACCTGGAAAAACCGAAGAGATCTCCTTGGGGGCAACATGCTCCCCCAAAGAAAAAATCACTTATACATCCCTATTCCAAGAATATAGATATATTTTTGCATGGGACTACTCTGATATGTCGAGCCTTAGCCCCACCATAGTGGAAAATCACATTGACACATGGCTAGACACCCACCCCATTCGACAAAAACAACGTCAATTGCATCCATCAAAGGCATCAACAATTAAGCAAGAAATTGATAAACTTCACAAAGTTGTATCTATCTACCCAATTGCTTACACATCTTGGGTTTCCAACCTTGTTCCTGTTATGAAGAAACAGGGCACCGTTCGTGTTTGTATTGATTTTATCGACCTAAACAAAGCATGTGCTAAAGATAATTACCCAACACCATTCATTGATCAAGTCATTGATGTTTGCGCCAACCATGAGGTCTTATCATTCATGGATGGGTTCTCTGTGTACAACGAAATTCAGATTCATCACATGAATCTGTACAAAATGACATTCACCACCCCTTGGGGGACATTTGCATACCAATTCATGCCTTTCAATCTTAAAAATGTTGGCAATAATTTCCAGTGGGCCATGAACTACATCTTCCATGACCTAGCTCATGTCATCCTTGCATATATGGATGATCTCACAGTGTGTTCCAAAAAACTCACCAACCATTTAGAGGCCTCCACCTAATGTTTCAGAGATGTCGGCAGTATAACCTATGGTTGAACCCCCTCAAGTGTGTGTTTTGTATCAACTCTAGAATACTTTTGGGTTTCATCATTTCACAGCAAGGGATTGGAGTGGACCCCCTTAAGGTCCAAGCCATTAAAGAGGTACCTCCACCAAAAACCTTAAAGCAATTACAAAGCTTGCAGGGTAAGGCCAACTTCTTACGTCGCTTTAAACCCAATTATGCCACTTGCATACAATGTTTCTTGTGCCTCCTTCATCAAAACATCCCCTTCCAATGGGATTATCAAGCCCAACAATCATTCACTGCTTTGAAAGATACATTATCTCAAGCACCTTTGATTAGCCCCCTCCTATCACAGCAAAGACTATACCCTATACCTATATGCATCAGAAGTATCCATTTCTAGGGTAATAGTCCAAGATGGACCAGAAAATAAGGAGAATGTAATTTATTACATTAGCAAGAACTCATTTGGGCCTGCATTGAAGTATGAACCTAAAGAAAAAATGGCCTTAGCCTTCATACATTCTATAAAAAAACTTTGAGATTATATCATCCTTCAAACCACCACTGTGATAGCAGCTATCAACCCCATGAGGTACCTTCTCACTCGTCGTATGATGAACCACAAATATGTTAGGTGGATGGTTATCCTACAAGATTTTGACCTTCAATTTAACACCCCCAAGAGAAAAAAATCACTCGTTCTTGCTGAATTCATCACGGACCTCCCAACAGAGATCCGAGGCTCTCCCATCAGCGAGGCCCTCCCCAACGAACATCTATTTTTAGGTGTCCACAAACAACCCCTGGTATAGTGATATCCTCCTCTTTTTATGAACTCAAAAGTTTAAACCTCATCTTACACATGAGGATCGGAGACGCATATGCTAGCATGCCCCCCGATACCTCCTATTAGGACATTTCCTCTATCGATGAGGCATTGAAACCATCCTATGTCAATGACTTGATCACCATCAAGCTGAGAAAGCCTTAAATGACTATCATATCAAGGCATGTGGCAGCCATCTATCAGGGATGGCCACTACCTAAAAAATACAAGCAGTCAAACGATGTGAGCAATGCCAACGATATGCACATAAGGCACGAGCACAACCTGTTGCCTTATATCCAGTCATATTGGTCGGCCCCTTCTATAAGTGGGGAATTGACTTCATGACCTATAACCCCCCATCATCCGGCAACCATAAATACATTATGGTCATTGTGGACTATTTTACTAAATGGGTAGAAGAAACACCCACATATAATAACACCGCCGAAACTGTTGCACGATTTTTTTTCAACCATGTCATAACCCAGTTTGGTGTTCCCAAGGAATTGGTGTCTGATCATGGTAAACATTTTGAAAATGAAATATTTCAAGAACTATCCCAACATCTTGGTTTCTCTCACAAGTTTGCATCACCGTACTACCCCCAGTTCAATGGGAAAGTAGAATTCGTCAACAGAGTCCTCAAATTCATGTTAGAGTGTATGGTGAACACTCCCAAAACCAATTGGCACCACATGGTGTTCTCTTCCCTATGGGCATACCGCACAGCGGTCAAAGCATCCACATGGTTTATACCCTTCCAACTTGTATATGGTATAGAAGCAATGCTTCCCATCAAGTGTGAGATCCCCACTTTTCACTCGTCCATTGAGCTTGTAGCTAACACCAAACCTTTGAAACAAAGGTTGGTATAGCTAGACCTCATCGATGAATGCTGGCGAGAATCCCTTAAGAATAATGAAGCCCACAAAAAAAGGGTAAAGGCATCATTCAATCACCACATCACCCCCCGAACATTCACCAAGGGGGAGTTAGTCCTCCACTACAATGTCACCCAAGAAACAATAGGACCTGGAAAGTTTGAAACCCTTTGGAAGGGCCCATACATCATCAAGAATTTACTCCGCAAGGGGGCATACATACTATTAAAGCTCAAAGGGACTTGCCTAAAAAATCTTGTCAATGGTCTCTACCTCAAGAAATTTTATCCATAAAATGCTAAAGTAAACATGTATGTAGAGTGACTTATTCTTTATGATGATCACGTCATCACAGATTTATTCTAAACAAACTGTTAGACACCTAATCCTCAATGGGTTAGTGTGGAAGCCGAATAGACAAAAGGAGTCCAAGAGACCTTGGGATGTGGAACCCAACGGTCAAACCATGTACTATAAATGTATATCATTTGTTAATAAAAGTGTATTCTCATATTTTATCTTTCAAATTATGTTGTTGCCATGTGTGTTTAACATGGTATCAGAGAAGGCATATTCCTGCCCTGCATAATTTCTTTGAGCCACTTGTTTTATGGCCTTTTTGTGCAGGTCATTTCTGCCATCAATTCTACAATTCATGAATATTTTCTCGGCTAAATTTTAGCTGCAACCTGTCATTTCTCCAACGCCATTTTTATTCACCTACATATAAAAGCACTGCTCCTCTGCTTTGCTCTAACATATAATACCCTGTTGATGGTGTCAATATAAGTTTTATTCTCTATGAATAGTCTGCCCTCCAACTATCACCTGCATACCTACATTAAGAACGCAGAGAAAATATTACCAACTCTAATGCGTTCTGTCAATCTACATATTGGTTTGACCGCAGTAGGCATTATTCTGCCAAACCTAACTTTCGCTTAGAGATATTCATTGCATTCTCAACCTGCCTTCTAAAAAATGCTCCTTTCTCAGACCTGCCATCTTTGCCCTAGCAAAAGCACACCTCTAACTTGTCATTGAATGGCACAATATTTGTAATGCCACACCCTTAGTATTTCATTTTATTTTTATGCGTTGTTATTCCAATCTTGTGTGTATGCTAATATTTGAATAGGGTTTTTTGCCAAGTTGAATAGATCTATATTAATTGCACTGGTTGTGAAAGTAGAATAGTCACAGTCGAATCTCCCGCTTTCTTGATTGTATTACGTGTTGAATCATTTATGCGATGTCGCTTGGTGTGCTCGGTGTGGTGTGTTTCTCTACAAGCTCAAAACCCTACTGGTTTTTGATGGGGTTATCTCTGTCGTGCCTCAGTTAACCAATATTTGCAATTGGTGATAGACTTGCAAAAGGCATTTGATTGTTCATAATTGTTCAGAGGTAATCGCAAGAAATACTCACTCAACATCATTTAAAGCTTTATATTGAAGGTGTTGTCGTGAGATACGCAAGGTTTAGTGGATAGAACCAAAGATCCCAAGCTATTCTATACCACACTGTTGGTCTGGTCTCCCAATTGTATAACACTATAAATCTTCTCCATTCAGGTATATGTGGTGATGGTTGTGGTAGTCTCCCAATTTATAGTGTTGTCTCACTGTCTCAGTCTCCACGCAAACGCTGCTCCAGACACCCATTAATACTACTCCAAGGCATGCATTACCGTAATAATGTCTTCAACGCCATACAAATTTTCTTCCCTTGATTTCTAGATTCCAACTTTGGAGTTTAGCAGTAGGTCAGTCTGATGAGAGGACTTGAATTTTAACCTTGAGAGTGTTCATTGAAACCCCGAAAAGCTACTTGACTGAGAAGCCCATTGGAAGGATTTCAATAGAATTTTCTATTGGCGATGTAGTTGGACTAGAGAAATCAATCAAATTCAGGGACTACTCGCAGCTCTCCTTATTTTGATATGAAATATGTCTGAGTATTTTTTTTTATGGTATAAGGGAGGCGACTAAGATCAGATTCACGCAACTAGTTTGTGAAAATTGTGCCACATGATTCTTACATTTGAACTATGCGCTTGAACTGGATGATCCATTGGTGAATTTAATTTCAAGTTGAATATTTTTGAAGGTCATGGTAAAATTCTATGTTATATATGACCAGCAGTGATACATATTCAATATATGGTATGCGTTGAGTTCCCATAAAAAAAAGTGGTGTTGGAACGATGTTTGTTGAAGATTCCTGCGCATGACCGTGTATTGGTAAAGAAGGTGCATTGAACCATACATGATAAAGCATTGAAGATATGTCGAGAATATGACTTGGTGATATATGCGAGTTAGTTTTGGCACTATTCAAGTTATTTCCATGAGAATTGATATACTGTGCATTGGTCATTTTGGTGTGGCTCCATTTATTGTGCATTGGTTGTTTTGGTATGGTTCCATTAACCATGCATTGATTTCCCTTAAAAACGATGCTCTTGTGTTCATACATGCATTAAAGTTTTGAATAGTTGTAGTTCATACATGAGTTGAAATTTATTGGGTTGTAGATGGCATGCGTTGAATAGACTTTTTTAAAAGGCAGTGTGTTGGAATGGAGCCAAGTCCATGCATAACTCCTAGTATGTTGCATTGAAATTTTTGAAGGGCTATATTTGGTATTTGTATTTTGAAGACCGAGTATCATATGATGCATGAATTAACTACTGGGCATATGTGTGTGTCTGAATAGTTCTGGAAGACCATATTTGGCACACCACAGCAAGCAATTTGCAGTTTATGAGATTATGTACAACTCTTTCTCTGGCGATCTATAATCCACAATTGCAGTTGTTCCACATGCTATCATCAATGGTTACAAGATTGTCTTCTATTTGTTTGCAACAACAATTCAGATTTATGAGTGTTTTGCTTGTTGTTTTCGACATTGCAATACAATAAAGGACAAACACATGTATAAATTCCAGCATGTGCTAACTTGAAGTGCTTTCAATTTCCTTCAAATACTCTAATATGAAGCCATCAAATTGAGGAAGGGAATTATTTCAAAGGGGAAAAGATTGTTTTATATCGACCGTGCTGAAAGTGTCTACATATTTCTTTCTAAATAATTCAAGTGCTTAAAACTGTTGTCATTATTTTGAATTTTTCTTGGCACTCTTGAACTAGAGAAAATGGGGAAAGATTATGAAGTATTAGATTTTTTGAAAATTTTGATACAGTATACTACTAATGACACAGTAAAAATCAACAAATTCTCTCTGGCTAACATTAGAATTTGTCTGCAAAATGCACAAGAGAAGATAGAATTTTTGAAGCTTGAGTCTCAGCTTCAACAAAATGAATTAAAACAGAGGAGTCATCATTTTGAACCTGCTTCTGTTCACAACATTAAAACAGACTCCCATAAGAAGCAAGTTCATTCTGATCTAGTGCCCAATAAAGCAGTTGTTGTACATGTAGAAGTAGAAACTCAGTCTGCACTTCCCAAGCCCATCATCGGACCTTGGGAATAGCTTGTCTATAACAAGCACAGAACTGGTCTTGGATATGAAAAGGACTTGTCCTTGCATATTCCAGATTACTCAAAACCAATCCAATTTCAAATTGTTGGATTTCTTGAGGATGATTCATCTTCACCTATCCTTCATGACAATTCCACTTCAGTTGTTTCAGATTTTGGTTCTCTTCCACAGCAACAGCAACAGCCGCCACAAAAAATTGTGAAATGCCAACACTATAACTGAGTTGGCCATCTAAAAGATCACTATTTTGATCTTCATCCATGTAAGCATTGTCATAAAACTAGTCATTCTTCAAACAGATGCTTCAGAAACAAACCTCCTGCAAGAAAAAAGATTCATCTTGGATGGATCACTTCTTGGAAATGGGCATCAACAGCTAAGAAGATATTTCAATCACATGTTAGAACTTGTTCCAAAGTATTGAATAGTCTTGCAGTTGAGTTTTCTCCGTCATCTCACCTTGTATCTGATAGGGGGGGAAATGATGGTCATCTACAAGCTTCAAAGCCACATCAAGTGAGCCTGAGCCACAACCTGCCATACCAAATTCAGAGTTGTATCCAGAAACAAAGATGTCCCTGAGCATGCCTTCTGTTGTTAAACTGGGACACTTCCTCTAGCAGAAGACTTTAGCTTCTTGTCAACTTCAGAAGAATTCCAGGAACAAAATTGGGGACACTTCCTCTAGCAAAAGACTTCAACTTCTTGCCAGCTTTGGAAGAGTTCCAGGAATTGCATTAAGAATTCCAGAGTTGTTGCTCATCCTTAAACCATCACAGGTTGAGACTTCCCTTTTCAGGTTGAAGTTATCCCTTTTATGCGGGGTGAGACCTCTCTTTCATGGTTGAAGGTTTCCCTCTTCAAAACAATAGGATCACTTCCTCTAGTAGAAGACTTCACCTTCCTACTAGTTTTGGAAGAGTTCTGGGAACTGCACTAAGCATTCCAGTGTTGGTGGTCATCCTTAAACCACCACCCTTTATACCAACATTTCAGAGAGCACATTCAGCCTAGTGCTGCCATGCATTTTTGCAAATTTTGTATTACAACTCTCTTCTTGGACTCATACATAACCCTTCGGATTAAGGGGGGGAATTTTGGACACCTAATCCTCAATGGGTTAGTGTGGAAGCCGAATAGAGAAAAGGAGTCCAAAAGACCTTGGGATGTGGAACCCAACGGTCAAACCATGTAATATAAATGTATATCATTTGTTAATAAAAATGTATTCTCATGTTTTATCTTTCAGATTATGTTGCTACCATGTGTGTTTAACACAAACCATTCTCTCATCGCATGTCAACAGATGGATCTTCCGCAAGCTTATCACCACAGGTTTGTTGATGGTGCATCTCGATGATAGCAAAATCTTGCTGCAGTAGCATGGGCCATATACTCTCCTGACCAAACTCCTCGTCTCTTTAATGGACTTTGTATTGGGTCAACCACCAAAAATCAAGTAGAATATGGCATTGTCATAGGCCTCTTGGCTGATGCCCACCACCTAGGTATATGTCACCTGCATGTATTCCTTGATTCCCAGCTCATAGTATCACAGTTAAACAGGACATTTCAAATCTGTGATCCATGTCCTTTTTGGAAATATCGGCATGCACAAAGCTTAGCTAGATATTTTGATCAAATCAAATTTACGCATATACCAAGATATCAAAATCATATAGTTGATCACATCACTAATCAAATCATGTATTTGCATGCATCACATATATATATATATATAATTATATATATATATATATATATAATAATATATATATATATTATATATATAACCGTCAAGATACATAAAACATCAACACAAGATACATCTAGAAACATAAATGTAGAAATACACCAAAAGTATAGACACATGTATCACATAATGGGAGACACCAAAAAATAGTCTCGTATATACATCAAAAAATATATGAGTACAAAAATCATTGGCCCATGACCAGGAAGAATAAGTCAGCAAAATATAGGGGAGCATCCTCATAAATGGGTGCTTTCCCTGGTTCATACATCATCTCGACAAAAAGAAAAAATAAACAGCAAGTCTTCCTAGTGCCCTGGTGGCCCAATCTCCACATCCAGAGCCAAAATAGGACCATTTGTAGTTGTAGCCATAGAAATACGGCGCAAGATCGACCGATCCGCTCCAGGGACCTCATAGTCTCAACCACAACCTCTGGTAGGTTGGCCCATCCATCAAGGGGAACCCTCTGGTCAGGGACTCAATTAGTCCCCAGGGATCACAGTAACTCCATAACTCCACCTCAAAAGCTGCCAATCATGCATATGCATCCTCAGAACACGCAACCTTTCTCTTTGTATCCATTTCCCCCTCTCCAAACTACCCACCAATCTCAAGTCGACGTCACTGTGTCATTCACTCTACACCGCCCCAAGGAACAGGAGGTGGCCTTGCCACCCTGGGTCTTTGTGGAAAAAGGGCATCCCCTACAACACCCATATGCCTCGAGTCATGGCGTACCAGATAAACCAGTGGATGTCCCTGTAGTCGCGCATCTTCAAGTAAACAAAGCATATTGTTAACATCATCGTAAAGTCAAAACCATAAATACATGAAAATACACATATGTATACAAGTGCAGAAATAAAATATATACCTGCTAGTCCCCAGGCAGCACCTAAAGGAAGCCCCATATCTGGATCTCCCTAGAAGTTGACTCCATGGTATGGAAAATCCAAGATCATCTGAGAGTTCAAGTTAAACCAACCCTCTACCATGGCATTCCAAGAGCACCCCACCGCTCCACCTCCCTATCTTAGCAATACCCCTCCCCAATGGCACATGCGAGGGTCTTGAGCAATTCCCACCAGTACTGCAAGGATCGGGAAAAGCATAAGCACTCGTTCATAGGGTATGTTGTAGAGAACATCCATAAATATATAATATTATATTATATATATATATATATATATATATATATATTATATATATAGTTAGCATCTCATGTTGAACCTATGTAATATGGGACAGCATCCCCTAATGTAGAAGTCTTACCTAGTCAAAAAATTGCCCCACCTATAGTCGCTGTAAAACTGTTATCTGCAACCTCGAACACCAGTTGGGGGATGCCAACGCCACCAGTCTGATGATCATAGCTAGCGTTTCTCACTCGGCTAATTCCAAAAAGGTTACGATCCTAATGGAGCCCTCCTCAAAAGGGTTAGGGCCATAATGACCCTCCCCCATAGCCCAAACATGAATATCCACATGCCCAGCTAGCAGTGGATAGGGAAGCACCTCCCCATGTGGCATCAAACCTGTCACAAAGTAGATATTAGTTTGCACCAATATCAGGAGGTTTGTGAGCTATATGACCATTGTCTGATGGTCCGCATCCCAGCATCGCAACAAAAATTGCAGGAACTTGTCCTGCAACCTCATTAAAGGGTTCTAAAGAAACTTCAGTAACCCCCACTAAAATAATTGTTGGCTCGCTGTGGGATCCTATGACACAGTGGCCCGGAGAGTCATCCAGTCTCTCTCCCACCAAATCATCCTACCACCCAAGATACCACATGTAAAAAAGGTGAACCCCTTGGTCCTAAAAAATTAAAAATGGGGCAAAAATCAACAAATTCCCCCCACCATGCACCTATTTACAAAATAGGCGCACGGTGCGTGCACCTGTCTTCCAAAAAAGCACACAATGCGCACGCCTCTATCTTGTACAAGCACGATGTGCACAAACCTCTTAGAAATTCATGGTGAACCCTAAAAGGGTTCTTCGTGCAATTCCCAATCTCAGACGTGAACAATGCACATCTGAGTATACATTTTTTGTGGAGTCTTTGTGCAAAACTCCAAGTTTCACGTGAAGACCACGTGACCCATGACGAAATGCCCTTATGGCTAGCTAGGTTAATGCTAAAAAAGGTCATATAATGGACCCCTGTATGACCTACCTAACCTAGAAAATCCAAAATTACAAAGGATAAGTCTCAAGATCTTACCTGGATCTCTCTGCGTGAATCCCAAGTACTCAGCCTGACAGCAACAACAAGAAAATATATGAGAATTCTCTCTAACCTCCACAACTTAGCAATGCAAATGAGTGATATTTGGGCCCCTTTGCCTTATCTATCACCCTTTTCACCATCTCTTGGGATACATTAGGGAAGATTGGGATCACCGTTGACAAAACCGGAAGAAACACAAATATTAATCTCACAAAATCTTCATCATGGAACACTTCATTCCAATAAATGAAAAAAATATATATATTTTTGCCTGTTGCACATGTTGAGTACCTCTCCAGCTCTCTAAGTCGATAAGATTCATTATATATGTATGTCTTGAACAATGCTTTTACTTCAGGTTTTGGTTGTATCTATTGCAGGAAGATCACACATGGTTGACATCAACCAAAAGCCAAACAAGAAAATAACAGAGAAGGTATCATTCTCCACTTATCATGATTAGATTCCTCCTAAATATTTGCATATCCTGACATCATTTCTCCAAAAGGCACCATAAGTTCCATCATCTCGACCATGTTTATTACCATCTCACCCTTGCATGCGGTAAGCATTCACACTAGTCGATAGAAGCCCCATCATGGCTCCCTTCATTTTGTAGACCCCTCGTCACTAAAAGGATCCATGGCCACTCACATCAGCCCGGGAACCTTCTCACATGCATATCTTGAATTTTAGCCTCATTATGCTACATCCATTACATATACACCCCATTTCCTAGGTCCTCTCACAAGTATTAAACAGATTCACCTCTAGGTCCTACATTTGGCCTGTAATTCATCCATATGGAATAGCTCATTTATGCCACTTCACTTGCCTCACGAACCCCACATGAAGACCAAGAAATGGGGCCCTTGCCCTCAGCAGATACACCACACCTCTATACAAGTTACCTTCATCATGGGGCACCTGTCTCGTGGCTATACATCCAAACCACCCCTATTCTTTTGGCAAGTGTACAAAGATTTTTCAAAAAAAAAATATCTCACATCCACATTGTTTACAATTCATGGCCTTTTCCCATTGGCAGTCTCTAATCACCTTTGGTCACATCTCACCAGCAAATCACCCCTCATTTCACATGTCCATAAAAAACTACTTACACCTATCCTAGAAATCCTACCGACTCTAGGACCATCAGGAAGCATGTTTTGACCACCTCCATTTCCAAATCAAGCTTTGACCTCGGGATAGTTATGCATATCCTCCTATATTAATAGATCTCACTATCATTCCTATCTCACCCAAGTTATTACAATATGTTCATATCTCACATTGATTTCCCAACTCACCATGTCAGGCGGCTGACACCCCTTTCCTGTCGACTTCAACAAATGTATTCCAGGAAAGATGTAGTACCTTTGATACCCCCCCCCCCTCAACAGGGATATCCTCGGGTGGAACATTGGGAACCATTATTGCCCAATGATTTCATCAGTCCCCTTCACATTTAACATCAAATCAAGCATTCATATCAAGGTGGTTTCATACTTAGTTACTGTTGCAGTTCATTCATTTAGTCGAAGACCCCCACATCACTAAGCACCTCATTCAACAATGCTTACATTATGATACGAGGGAGGTACCTGCAGCCGAAGACTTATGCATACCGCAACACCCATCAACAGTGCTTCATCGAGATTATTTATAGGGGAACCATATTATGCCTATTTGACCAAAAATCGCCCTTGAGGGCATTAGAAATTATCATTATTAGCTATCAGCACGTCAACAACCACCATGTTGAATGGACAAAAATTAGTCTTTGTCTGATTGTAATCAATTCTGATTAGCCATCATAACGAGCATGGGACATGCCCACCTCGTCTAGACACACCATTTTTGTAGGTTTTCACTAGAGCATGGGTATCATTGACACTCAGTCAAGGGTTTTTTCTCTACTCATCTCCGCAACAAGCTACCCTCTCTCTTGAAAATTTGAGCAGACTCTCCATAAGAAATGAAAACATGATGTTTCAGTTATACATTTTCTCCTAACCTCATACATCAGGAGGAAACTATTAACACCAAAAAATTGTAGACTTGTTAGTACAATCCATAAAAGATTAAAAGTGTCTAGCAGAATGTATAGGTGGTCATTTTTCTAGCCGAATACATTATAAAGTTTTAAAAAATCAAAGTTCTCCTAAGGTCCAAATTTTATAAAGGAAAGACAATTAAGATTGCACATATCTTTCTTCAATAAACGCGCGTGTGTGACATAACCTCCAAAAACGCGTGGTTGCAGAAAAGGATGACTCAGTGATCCAGGACCACTTGACACACTTGGGGCTGATTCTCTGACATGAGGTCAATCTAGTACAACCGAATTCGAGTCGCCTTAGAGATATGTAGCCCTCAATGGAATCCTCTTGTCCTACTCATGTGTCTTTATCATACATGTACCAAGAGAGGGAAGAAGGATTCAAATATATATATATATATATAACAAGCCATGGGAGAAACCAAAGTATAGACATTGTTATGTTGGCCAAATCTCTGTTTGAGCAAACCACCATTGCATTGTTGAAGCCAAAGAAGTGAAGAGCACTAAAATGTTGGTCATATTGCTTCTAAGGAACCCATCATCTTAGTGAGAGAATAGGAATCCACCATTGGAGATTCTTCACACTTCTTTGAGATAGAGGACAAACTTGCAAAGAGATTGAGGAAAGAAACCCCTTGCTAAGGAATTTTAAGCTCCATAGCTCAAATAATTCTCTTCAAGTGTCTCTGTTGTATTCAACCTCCACCACCAGCAATCAATAAAAGGAGATTTTTCCATATATTATTAGTCTCTTTGCTCCATTTGAGCATTGTTTTATTTATGTACCTATTTGTTTATTTTATGTTCATGTATGCATTGTTTCCACTATTTACAATGTTGTGTTTATTTAAGTTTTTCCTTTGACAACACCAATTTTGACTGTGATCCTTTGCAGGGAACAATCCACTATTAAGAGGGTGTATTTTGGTACACTTGTGCTCCAAAAACACTATGTCTTTGGGTCCATCCTCCAATGGTGACCACTTTATTAAGATTCTCAAGTGCTCATTACATCAAAATATGTTACACAAAAAATTGTCACCATGACTTTCTACAGTTTGTGTGAGTCGATCAACACTCATACATACCTCCTTTGCAAGTCTTAAGCCTCAGCTCTTCATGTCAAGCCTTGAAAATGGGAGAAAGACCTTAAAAATATCTCAAATCCTGGTTTCGCACTTTCTCCTAGCATTGCCTGCGGTGCCGCACCCAATGGTCATGTTTCCTACAAACCTGACCACTCTATCTATCAAGTGATGGGTGTGAACCCCTATAAAAGTTAAAAAGGCGTGAGTTCATTCTTAAAAACTCATATTGGGTCACTTCTGGACACTTCTAGAAGGAATATTGCGCTGGCAAGCCCGATCCACCTTGGTTCATCCATTCCATAACTAAGGGAGCTAACTCCATGATATGAGGTGCTTATCCCATTGAAGGAGGAACTTATCCCTTCAATGGTGGACCTGCAACTTCCTCCATTTGCAC
>APFE030248665.1:63006-74823 GCA_000404065.3 Pinus taeda
GGTAAATGCTACTGGAAATTAGACTTCCTTTTTGAGCTTGTGAGAGGAGAGATCACATACCTTTCATGTCATTTGGGAAGTGAGTGAGGCTTGTCAAAGTAGAGGAGATTCCTGCTGGACCCTGGAAAGATCTTGTGCAACATCAAGGCAAAGGTTGTAAGGTTCTTTTATTCATGAAGTTAATACAATCAAGTTTGTTTTTCTCAATGAACTGTCTCTAATGGTTTATTTTATGAGCTCCTTGATCTTCATAATGAACATGTTTTATTATAATATCTATGCAGGTGTGCTTTGATGTGTGTCTATTTGTGTATGCAGATTATTAAAAGGGAACTACTTGAAGATGTTGGAATAAAGCTGCCACAAACAAGCGTTGGACCGAGGTAGGGTCTATTACACCTCTTAGTTTTCATTTACGAATTGAAACATGTTTAGATAAAAGTAGATTTGTTTGTACTCCTTGTTGCTAGATATCATTCGATACTAGGGAGATCAGTCTTGTCCGCATGAACGATTTATTCGGCCAACAAATTGGCGACTCCATTGGGGACTGGTTTGGTTTGGTTTTTGATTTATCTTTGCTTTGACTTGAGAAGCTTGAGTTTTGGTTTCTAATTTTGCCTTGATGTGTGTGAGTTTGGGTACTTGTTAGATCTTGGTTTGATTTTTATTTTTCGAATTTTTGGAAGAGGACCGCACCTTCTGCGTTAGGTACAGTGCGGACTGTTACAGTGTAACACAGAGTGGCACCGCACCTGGTTCTACTGGGGGCCTGCGGACCTTGTCAAAAGTTTGCAAAACCTAAGATCCATCCACCCAGTTAGGTTTAGTTTTTGTCCATAGCTATTAGTTTATGCCCAGACCTGCACTTGTCTTGACAAAAGTTCCTTGTGAGTTAGTTTTCATTGGCATTCTCGTTTGAAGTGATTTTCTAGAAGTTTTGCCTGTTGGATTGGTTTTTTCTTGGTCTTCGTAGTAGCTTAGAGATCAGAAGCCTTAGAGCCTTAGATCACCTTGATATCTCTGGTCTTCTTGCTGAGTTTGACTAGCTTATCAAATCTTTCCTTGAAGAGAGCTAGATCCCATTTGTCTCTTTTGCAAAACTTTGATTAAACTTGATTGAAAGTTTCGAATTTCATTTTTTATTAAAACATAATTGGGTGTTTGTGATTAGTTTGTTGAGCTGGAAAAATTGATCCTTAGCTGAAAAACTAAGTTAAGCATCCTCAAAAACATTTCAAGTTTCTTTTCAATCCATTTTTTGTTTAGATCTCAAGATTAGATTATAGTATTGAGTTTTTCATAGAAATTATAGAAGCTTGTTTGAAAATTTGTTTTCTATGGTCTTAAGAGTTTTTCTAGAAATCTTAAAAGCTCTCTTAAAAGCATTGTTTGTTCTTGTAGTTTTTTATTGTTGAAAAGTAAAGGGATTTTCCGTGAGCGTGATTAGTAGTCTCGTTTTTTTTAAGTTCTTTGAAAAAGAAAACAAGTTTTCCTTTCAGTTGTATGTTAAGAGAAAGATTTGATTTTCAAAGCATTGCATTTTTTACTCTTCCTTAGCTAGAAATTCATTGAAAAGGAAAAGGAATTGTTATCATCTTAGGTTCATTTTTTAGTGTTTTGGAGTCGAGTCTTCACACCATAAAGTTTCATCTCTGCACCCATTGACTTAAGAAATAAACAATAAAATTAACGTTTAATTAAAATCCATCTAACAATCTTTTTATTTTCTA
This sequence comes from Pinus taeda, assembly GCA_000404065.3. Classification (NCBI taxonomy): domain Eukaryota; kingdom Viridiplantae; phylum Streptophyta; class Pinopsida; order Pinales; family Pinaceae; genus Pinus; species Pinus taeda. The sequence goes on from APFE030248665.1 coordinate 64,740, forward strand.
GGGCTCTTTTCACCAACATAGCTTAGGCTAGTATCTTGGAGTAGGGAGTAATTAACTCTCCAAGATAGTTTAAACAAACAAGTAGTCGATCTTGCGGTAAGGAGAAATTCCAATTGTTACATCTATGCTCTAGGAAAGCTCCTCTTAAAGGAGAAGCACGAGATCATATCCAAACCAGTGTGGGAATCAATCCTTCCTCATTGGGAACGATAGAAGATATTAACGTATTAAAAATAGTAAACCTCGGATTGACCATTGTCGAGGAGCCTGGGGTCACTTGTTGGTAAACCTTGGATTATGTCAAGGAGCCTTCAAGGGGATTGAGCTTGTTACTCTGCCCTTGCGTGCGTATTGAATCATAGACTGTTCCCCCCAGTATATTTGTTTCCGTTGGTGACCTTAGTGGTCATAATCTTTAGGATTCTTTCCTAGGTGACGGTCGAGGGAAGATCCCACTGTACCTGGAGCAGACGTCGACTAGACTCACTTGGACTATCTGGGGGGTTATCTTCAGTCGAGATGGTTATAGTGGAGAAACTTGTGCCAGTCTGTTTCATTAAGCAGGTTGTCAGGGTAACTGTTCCAACCGCCATTTCTGTATTGAATTCTGCGATGTTGGATTTCATCACCAACTAGTGTTTTCGATCCGGAAAGATACTGTTTGTGTGTGGTTTGATCTCCTAGATTTATTAGGCGTCTGCTTCAAATTGTTTGGTTCTTTAGAGACTTTAGGTGGTCATCTTGAGATTTTCTTTGTTTTCGTGTGAAGTAATTAAATAATTAATCGTGGTTGAATTACCGAGACAATCTCGTCGACTTCGGGGGCAGCCTCCCGAATTTACACCAAGTCAACTTGAAGGGTTGCATGCTCTTGTCACACCTAGTGAAAGTAGAGTTGGGTCACCGAAAGCCGGAGAGTCTTCCTTAATCATACATCCTGATCATCTAGTTCAAGCAACATAACATATTTCTGAACCGATTTCATTTTCCGAGGTTACTGGCAGTATCACTCCCACTAGTTCATTAGCCGAAGAACCTGAAATATTTGAACCTAAAACTGAACCTGCTGCTACTCCATCTTCATGATTTGCTTCTCCTGCTTCTAGTGGTCCTAGTTCACCTAGGGTAGAAAATATTATTACCCAGAATCTTCCTTCTAGACTCATTTCCATAGAAGAAATTGTAAGTCCGAACGAAGGTATAAGCATCCCTGAAAATCAACCAGCTATCGAACTTAGGGAGTATGAATCCATTTTCTACAGTCCCATTAGAGGTGACGCTTGGTATATTTCGTTGACTAATTTTTTAGAAAATCGAGGTCTTGCGTCTTCACCACCTCGATTTCCTTTCCATCCAACACCCAGAGGTTATTGTACTCCTTTAAATATGTCGAGACAATCATCCTTGTTTTCTCAGACGCCAGAAACTTTTTTACATGGCGGTCCTTCTGTTCCTCCTGGGTATCAGTCTTTATCTGGCACATTTTCAGGAGAATCTCCTCAACCCATCAAATATGTAGTATCTCCTGGTAATAACGAAACTAAACCGTTAAGTGTCGAAGAGATTCTTATGATGTCTGGTACTACTCCTAATCTGCAACCTCAAGGTAGTTTGATACCGCCTTGGCGACAGTCGCAAGGTACTCAAATACCGCCTGGGGGAAAACTTCAAGGTAGTCCATTACCGCCTGGGGGGCAACCTCAAGGACAGTACATCCCTATGAGGCAGTATTTTCCTCAAGGTCAACCCCAGTACTAATATGTACCTCAAGGTCAACCACAGTATCAATATGTGCCTCAAGGTCAGTACCAGCCTCAAGGTCAGTACCAACTACAAGGTCAGTACCAACCTCAAGGTCAGTACCAACCTCAAGGTTGTTATAGACATTTTTGGGCACTTCAACCCCAATCAAAAATGTCCATAAAATGAGGGCTCTTAAGTCCCTAAAAGTGTTGCTTCACTGCCTAAAGGAACAAGGTCAACTAATTACATCATCTCCCAGAAGTTCTCCACTAAAAACTGCTCATAAATGGTAACAACTGGACCATACTGAAAGCCAATGCAGAGGGTGCGATGCTATCTACCTTCCAATGTACAGGGTGTGATGCATACTGATTTTCTCCTCTATGGGTGCGATGGTCGGCGAATGGACAAATGGCGGGAAAAAATGCGAGGTGGGAAGATCATGGAATCTTCCAGAAGCTTCCCCTCTGACACTTGCCACTCCATTTTCGACCAGGGATGAGTAAGAGATCATCATTCTCCAAGTGGAAGCAGGAACTATCAGAGAAGAAGACACTAATCAAGATCCCAGATGACTCACCTCTCTGTAATCATCTATATATGGATCCCTCATCACAGAGATCCAGAGGTTGGAATTTTGTTTCTTATAGAGAAGTGTTGTTGGTATTCTGGTGTACATTCATAGTGTTGGGTGATTTAGCTTTTCTTGAGGTGAATAAGGGCTTCTTAGCTGGAGGATGATTCTGGGTCAGAGCACGTGGTTGTAATCTTCTTGCTACTTTTCATCTGAATAAAGCTATTCTTGTTTCCTTCCATATTCTTGTGTACTTGTTTATATATGCTTGTATATGGTTAATGCACATCTGCTCCTGCATTATTTATGAATTTATATCCTTGTTTCTTGCATAGTAGTATGTTGCTGTAATTCTACAGGTCCTTTTGAAGCTAAGAAGACCAAGAGCAAGTGGCAGGAAGGAGAGGAATCAAACAAGGAAATCAAGTGCAAGACTAAGGTTGGTCTCCTTTGTTCCACTCTTATCTATTTTCATAAAGGAAAATGAAAGTAGACTTTACTTGTTTGTTTCTAAGATAGCTAGTAGTCTTAGTGGGAATAGCAACATCCGAGTGGACACTATTCCCGGTAACAAAATGGCGACTCCACTGGGGAGCAACTAGATTGTTTGTGTTTCTTTTATAAACTTACAGAGGGAGCCTGAAGCCAAGCCAACTAGCCTTCGAACTGCATTTGTTATACAAATGCAAAGTAGATCAATGTTGCTTCAGTCTATCTCCGGGTTTTGTTTATGAATTAAACAATCGATCTGCAAACATTCTAATTGCCCTAAGTGGTGTCTCTAGTAACCTCCTCAAATCAACCCATGTGATTTACATATACTGAACATCACCTACTCAGCCTAAATCCCTGAGCTGAATTGCAAATTGTGAGTAAAAACTCATTTAAAGTCTCGCACTGGTACCATTGTACCCTGCCTTCAAGGCAGTTTGTATGCATCACACTTCCCGAGTGCAGTAGGTGCGCTGCATACTGAATTCATTGTGTGATAGGTGTGATGGTCAGGGAAGGTTAACTTTACCTTTAGACTTTGGTTTTTTCCTCACTATTTTCAGTCCTATTAAGGAGTTTTGCTGTCTGTGGTCAGTGTATCTCTATGAAAACCGCCTTATCTTACATTATTCCACCTCCATAGTGCAAAGAACTGTAAGTGTTTTTATGTATTGTGCGCCATCTTCAGTTCTCTTTTGCAAAGAAGTAGCATAGTCGAACTGTAGTTTCTTGATCTGAAAGTGTCGTAGCGGTCGTTTTCAGTCATAGAAGACAATCCCATTGTTCTTGATAGTCGATTATACAGTTACTATTGTATATGATTTGAATTAGTAGTTTTTAAAGTGTCGAAAATCAATTTTCATTTCGAAGTCGCAAAGTGTCTCTCTTGCCTTCACTTCATTTTGAAAAGAAATTTGTTGAGTATTGTCGCTTTGAAAATAATTCAGATTTGCACTTAGCTTTATTATCGTCATTCATACATTAAGAAGTCTGAAAACAAATACATGCATGTACATTTGCATTTAGACTACTTGGTTTGATTTAGGACGGTGCATTTAGTGTGTGCTCTGTGCTATTTGTTGAAAGATTCTCAACTTTCTTTCCTTAGTAGCTAGGATTTTCATTGCCAAAAGAAGATTAAACATTTGTTTATCATCTTAGACCTGCATTTTAGGAATTGTATACACATCACGCGGTGAACCTGAAAGGCAAATTTTCTAAGCAAGATCAACTTAAAATAAATTTAATGAATCTAACAACGCTTTGGAACCTAATGCACAACATCTAGAGGTCTAGGCTAGAGACGTATTCTGGCATCGTAAAACCTAGTAACTATTGTTTTCATTGTTGGTTGGGTGATTCCTCCACTCCGAGACGGCAAGTGCCAGTACGAACTTGTGCTCCCATGTACTGTCGAGTATATTTTGGGAGACCACAATAGGCTGCATCCTTTATCCTTAGGAAGCTGTGTCTGCTGCCCTATCGATCGCAATGCACTGAACACAGCATTTAGGAAGATTGACTGCCATACCGTAAAAAGTATTCTGCAGTTTTGCGATTGGTTTGGTAATCCCCTCTGCCTAGATCTCTAGAGAAGTCTATTTTTCTCCTTTTCAGACTCCTTAGAAGAAAAGGACCTCTGAGCACTTGTCACTTCAGGCTCAATAAAAATTGAAGGCGACTAGAGTCATCTTTTGGTTTTTCTCGACTCTTTAAAATTGAAAAAACAAGTTGTGTCAAAGCGTCTAAAATTCATTTAATTCAAAAAAAAAATTTCCTTTTTATTTTGAGTTGATCAAGTAATCCACAATCATGGAAGAAAGTCAATCAAAACCCCATCGTTCGTGGAGACTTACGAGTCAACCATCGTTGACTCCGGAAGCGAAGCCATTCCGGACGAAGCGAACTCATTTAACTGGATCAAAGTCCCCTAGGTTGGTTGGAGCAAGCACTCCAACATCCTCAGAGACTTCGGTTACTCTGAACATTTCTGGAATCCCTGCCTCTACAGAAGAAATTCCGCAACAACAAAAGGACATTACAACTGATCCTAGTGTGACGGTTAACAGTTCTATTCCTGAACCGGCTCCGTCTACAGTTGATTCGGAAGGTTTTACTCCCCAACCATCTGTTGTTGTAGAACTTACATCTTCTTCGGCACCAGAAATATTTTACGGACCTGATGGTCTACCTCTTCCTCCTGGATTGATTTCCATAGAAGAGATTGTGGAAGATCCTTCATCTAGCACTCCAACTCAACTTGGAGCTGGGATCGCCCTATATCCTTCTTCATCAGAGAATATTCACCCACCCTTGGAAGTTCCTGAAGAATCGCTGAGAAATCTCTTGGATAGGCTTAATATGTCTGAACAACCGTCAACATCAAGGACTATGTCACCTGACACAGCAACAGCAGAAGCTCCTTCTGCTATTCCGACAATGTTCGTCGGCGTGCCACCTGTCCCAACCAGCTTTCAATCGCTAGATGGAGTCCATCCTGGGACTATTTCGACAGTATGGACTGTTCCCGTTTGTTCGTCCGGAATTATATCTGGAATCTCTTACGTTGAGTCTCAACAAATTGATCCGTCACAAAGTCAATTTGGGAAAACTGGTCCCCAAAGGAAAATTATTCCTTTGAGTACTGGATTACCATTGTATGGAGGGCCATATACCCTTTCATTGTCTTCCTCAGGAGGACAACCATGCGTGAGTTCGCAATAGAATTTGGGTTATGCTGGAATCACAACTAGCGGTTGGGTCCCAATCCTGTCTCAACAACCAAGAGTTATATGCTCAATACAACAAAGTTCACCTATGACAAACATCCCCACTACGCCGGCTATCGTGGCAGTATCGCAAGTGCAAGCGTCACCAATTGTATGCCAACCTCAAGTTTTGCAGGTCGCCATACAACAATCTCTTATACTTCTGACACAACCACAGTCACCCACTAGTGGAATGGCACAGGTTCAAATGGGGAACATCAATCCCCATCTTGGTCAAATAGTCAGTGCTGGACAACAGTCCATGGCTGGTGCAATACCAACAACCACAATTCTAGCAATCTTACCAAGGATATGAGCAACAAGTCTTTGCAAGTAATGGGCAGTAGTATCAACCATATCATAAAGGTTATGCCCATCAACCTTACCAAAGTTACCAACATCAAATGCATTATGCTGGTATGCAAAGGCTGACTGCTCAAACGATTCCATCTTATACTGGGTATGCTCAACCAAGCCTGAATCAATAGTTTCCCTTCATGGAAACTCTAGAGTTACTGGATCTAAGTCGACTAACGAACGATCCAATTGCCTACGCCCCTTAGTGGTCGGCGATTCCACATAAACTTCCGTCAGATATTCCTAAATTTAATGGAAATCCGGGCGAAGACCCATTGAATCATGTGATGACCTTTCATCTATGGTGTTCATCAAACACTCTCAATGATGATTCAATTCAGCTTCGCCTCTTTCAGCGCACATTAACTTGTCCGGCAGCAAAGTGGTATATCGAACTGCCTAGGGCTTCGTTTGATAACTTCAATACCCTAGCCACAACCTTTTTAACCCATTTTCAGTTACCTATCAGATACAAAACAGGAATTGAGCTGCTTACCAATTTCAAACAAACGACAGCCACTCACATATCCGATCATACTCATGAGTGGCGGTGTCGTCATAGAATGGTAAAAACATATGTTCCTAATCAGCTATTGGCTGAATGGTTTATTAAGTCACTATTACCCGCTATTATAGAAGATGTGGCAAAGGGGGGAGTCGTCACTGAAGAGCAAGTTATTGCTCGTGCACAATATCTAGACTTGATCTATACTCAGTCTAGCACACTCTATGATAAAATCCCTTACGCTCTTAGACCAGAATTCTCCGTTCCTCCGCCTCCTAAATCAAACAAAGACTCTCATGCCGGCGATGGTGTGATAGGTATGACAAACACTAAAACCACAAAGGACACATCGAAAAAGGCCCGCACGTTTTCGAGTCAAGATGCAAATGAGAAATTTCTAGCCTTGGAAGTAAATGCTGTGTCAACAGACAAAGGCAAAGAAACCAAGCAACCAGGAGGCAAGAAGAAAAAGCAAGGGAAGAAGAAAAACCAAGGAGACTCATCTCCTAGAAAATCTTCTGCAAACCCTTCTGGTAATTTGAAACTAAAAACTTCATGTCATATATGTGATGAGGATCACTGGACCAAGGAGTGTCCATATAAAGAAGAAATTAGAAAACCTTTCAAAAGTTCAAAAACCTTGGTTGTACTAACGGATCCATTTCCAAACCCAGGAACAAATCTGGTTGCTAGTGAAAATGCTTCCCCATCCCAAGTGCTAATGTTGTCAGTCTCGAAGCAACTGAATGACGCTCTAATAATGACAAGGAATAAAGATTATGGGAATCCACAGATGTTGAACAACAAGGATAAATATCAACCTAGTAGTTCGACAACGACTTCAACAAAAGTTGTGTCACCCATTATTCCTGAATTAACAATAAAACCACCAAAGGGAGTAGTACACAAATTGACGTTTAATCCTCGTGCCCGAGCAGCACAGCACTATAATATAGTGGAGGATTTAGCTCAATCACCATCCGCGATGTCGACTCTTGAGGCACTGCAGAATTGCCCCCCCAAAAGCAGGCTTTATTATCAGCAATAGGTTGGATTGACCCAATGGATTCCAATCTTATATCTTTTAATCATAAAGGATACGACCCTCAGTTACCAGCTCAACTAGCTTTCCTCATTCAAGTGAAAGCCCTCAACAAAATTGTTCATAGAACAATTATTGATGAGGGGGCATCAACATGTATCATGTTGATGAGTTGCTGGAAAACTCTAGGGTTTCCGTCTTTGTCACGATCATCAACAACATTAAAAGCATTTGATGGACAAACATACACCCCGTATGGCATACTAAGTAACTTGCAAGTCGAACTGGGGGGAAAAATAGTAGAAATTGATGTTGAAGTCATCGACGGGAATCTTGATTACAACATCCTACTCAGAAGACCCTGGATATATGCCATGGAAGCTGTTGTGTCGACCTACTTCAGGAAAATTGAATTTCCTTGCCAAGGAGGAATTACAATCATCGACCAACAAACTTTTCTCCCCAACAGTTCACAAGTTACGGGAAGCATTCCCATGATCCATGGAAGCCCTAGCATGCTTCATAATATCAGAGTAGGCCTACTGAAAGACCCTACGTTAATGGGAAATTTTACCCTACCGCCTCCTACCAATTTGGCAGAAGTGGCTAATGTAGGAACCTGCAATATGATATCTTCCATTCAAAAGATGTCAGAAAATGATGTTTAAATCAATCATTCATAGGTTTTGCCTCTAACCCCGCTGGAAATATTATAGCAATCAATGTTCTCAGCATGGGAGGCAAACCAGCATCAATGCTCGTCAAGCGTTTGGATAGATAGGTCTAAGGAATATGGCACCCCTTCAGATCCTTGGTCACAAGTACACCTTACAGACAAAGGAATCATTCAATCGATGATGATCAATGGGGCACCATGGTAAGATCACCACCATCGTTCCCATCTTCTGACTTGTAAAGAAGATAATTCCGGCGACCTACAAAATCCTTCAGTATTTGACTTTCTGACGAATACTGTAAACATGGTGGATTTTGAGAGAAACCTATACAATATCGAAGAGACTATTGCCATAAACATCTCGACCAAAACAGATGTTGGAGAGAACATTCATGTTGGCAAATCTTGTTCTTCTTCCGAACTAGAAATATATAGCACTCTCTTTCGCGAGTTTAGAGATGTCTTTGCTTGGTCATATGATGAAATGCTAGGTATCGACTCGAGCATAGTTGAAAACGAGATTAAGATGTATCCAGATGTCAAACTGGTATGACAACGGCTAAGGCAGGTGCACCCCAAGAAAGTCGCTGCCATCAAGGTGGAAGTTGAGAAACTCCTCCATGCTGGTTTCATTTACCCCGTTCCTCTAACCGATTGGGTATCAAATATTGTTCCTGTGATGAAAAAACAAGGAAAAAGTAGAGTATGCGTTGATTACAGGGATGTAAATCAAGCTTGTCTGAAAGACAACTACCCTACACCCTTTATCGACTAGATAATTGATGAATGTGCCAGATGTGAAACCTTTTCATTCATGGATAGATTTTCCAGGTATAATAAAATAAATATCCACCCATAGGACCAGTCAAAGACTGCATTCATTTGTCCGTGGGGCACATTTGCATATCGCAAGCTACCCTTTGGTTTGAAGAACGCAGGGGCAACTTTTCAGAGAGCAATGAACTATGCTTTCCATGACATCAAAAACATCGTTCAACCTTATCTCGATGATCTCCCAGCTCATTCACGAAAGCGGACCAATCATCCACGCCATTTGAGAGCAATATTTCTACGTTGTTGACACTACAAGATAAGACTCAATTCGCACAAATGTGTGTTTTGTGTTAGTTTTTGTTGTTTACTTGGCTTCGTTGTCTCAAAGGATGGGATTCGTCTCGACCCTTGCAAGGTTCAGGAAATCATCGATTTGCCTCCACCTTTGAGCCTGCTTCAGATTCAGAAACTCCAAGGTAAAGCAAATTTCCTCAGGAGGTTCATTCCAAATTACGCCGAACTAGCTAAAGGTTTTACTCGTCTTTTGAAAAAGGATGTACCCTTTATTTGGGACCAGGTCGTGCAAACTTCCTTTGATGCTTTAAAGAAATCTCTAATACAAGCGTCATTAATGTATGCTCCTAATTATCAAAAAGATTTTAACTTTTATATGGCTATAGCAGATACGACCATAGCAATGGTTTTAGTTCAAGAAGACAATGGAATTGAACATCCTATATATTATTTAAGCCGAAACTTAAATGATACGGAAATGAAATACTCCTACGTTGAAAAGCTAGCCCTCGCAGCTGTTTGAGCAATACAGAGATTTCGACACTACGTCCTCTTTAAAAAGACTACCATTTTGTCAGATTGCAACCCCATGACTTATATATTGTCGCGACAGTTGCTGGGGGGAAAGTATTCGAAATGGATAACAATTCTACAAGAGTTTGATTTGGATTTCAAAAAATCCAAATCAAAGAAAGCCTTGGTATTCGCGGAGTTACTGTGCGATCTCCCATCGTCGTCCAACGATGCCACATCCAAAGAAGCAATCGTGGATGAAAATTTGTTTCTGATATCTTCAAGCGATTTGTGGTACGGAGATATAATCATTTATCTCTAGACACAAACATACAGGTCTAATACC
>APFE030248665.1:92956-122314 GCA_000404065.3 Pinus taeda
CTAATGACAAAGCCAACCCTGAGAGAACTAAAGAACACTGGCCAAGTTGATGAAGCTGAAGATGACCTGAATTCTCTAGATACACTAGACTAACAAGATCCTCCTGGATGAATCCTTTCCGCTTGAAAGCTTGTGGACCACAAAAATTTAATTTTAAGCAGGTACCAGGTGAGGGTACAGTTCCTTCACTTTTATACACTGGACTGGCAACCTCCTCCTGGATCAATCCTCTGTGCTTGAAAGCATTTGGACCATAAAAGTTTGATTTTAAGCAGATACCAGGTGAGGGTATAGTTCCCTCACTTTTCCGATCTCCATCTACCTTGCCTTGCTTGGATTCATGCCCTTGAGTCTTAATCGAAGATATTCAACATATCCACGCCTTGAAGATCAAAAATGATATGATATCTTCTTGCATTTCATTCATGTACTCAGGTGCCAAATCATCAATAGTTAGAATTTTTGTATCCTCCTTGAGATCCATGATCATCGGAGGTTCACAACTGAGTAAATTCACATGTAAGGAGGTAAATTCAATCAAAAAGCCCAATCTTTTACATATTCTTGAAAGGGCCATACCTGATGGGTTTCAGTTTCTTACCTTCTCTTTTCAACCTATCTTTACTGATATACAACCATACATGATCGCTAACCTAATAATGATGATCGACTCGATACTTGTCATGGCGCATTTTATACTCGGTCTGAGTCTTCACTAATTGATCCTGCACTACTGCATGTATCTATTGTATCCGTTTAATGAACTTAACTACTTTGTTCTCATCATCATGTTCGTGCACTTTATCCTCTTCACCAAAAATAAAATCCATTGGTGACTTCGGTAGATACCCAAAAAATGTTTGAAATAGTGATCGATTAGTAGATGAATGTAAGGCTCGATTGTAAGCATGCTCCACATAAGTTAAAGACTCATCCCACAATTTAGGATGCTTGCTGTAATACCCTAAGAGAATATGTATGATTGTCCTATTTACCACTTTAGTTTGTCTGTTGGTTTGTGGATGAACTGTTGTGCTCTTCTTCAGCTTTGCATCCATGAGTTCACATAAGGTGGACCCAAATTCTCTCACAAAACAAGTCTCTCAATCAGTAATAATAGAAGTAGGTAACTCAAAATGAACCCATACCTGATCGAAGAACATCTTTGCAGTCTATTCAGTTGTCACTTGCTTTTTGTAGGGAATAGCAATACACATTACATTGAATCTGTTGACCACAACATACAAGTAATCATGCCCTCTCCTAGACGTAGGAAGTCCTCCAACAAAATCCATTGAAATGTTTTCCGATGGTCAGAAAAGAATTGGAGGTGGCCTGTGTTAGCCTCCTGCTGCAGCAGGTTAATCATATATCATGATTGACATTTTACAGGCCAAATATGTCATACCTTGCATGCTGAAATGCTCCATATTTGCTTAAACAGTCTGCAAGCAAAGAAGGCGACTCAGAGTTCATTTAACTGCCTTCCAAATTTTGAAGAGTTATTCCAGTATCGCCAATTTTTAGTTAAAGTAGAGGTCCAAACAACTTAATCTTGGTCTCCCTAGGTTTAAATTTCCTGTTTTAGAATATAGCGAATGAAAATCTGTCCAAACAGCTTAATCTTGGCAGATTCTTAGATAGGTAGAGAATCAAAGGAGCCCAATAGCTTAATCTGGGCCCTTGGATGAAATAAGGGTAGTCTGTAGATAGGAAAGCATGAAAAAGAAAAATTGGAATGATGGGTTTGCAAGTCTAAGTGCACACAAACCTAAAGAAGAAAAAATGTTAGGTAAGTAGGCTGGGTAGGTAGTTTTGAGGTTGCTGAATCTTGATTGTTGATCAGTTCCAGGTTTCCAGGTGTCATCTTTACTCAGGACACAATCACCAGGTAGTTCTACGCGAGAAGCTCAAAAACAGGCATAACTAACTTCCTTTCTCCATCTCCCCCAATCATTAACTAATTTCCCCAAAAGAGGTCAAGATCTGCTTGATACCTCTTAAGTTCCATCATTTTCATATCATTAACTTGGGTGAAGATCTTCTTTACTCAAATATATTCCGTACTCTCTCTAAAATGTTATATCCCCTCGTTGCAGCCTAAGATCTCCCAAACTTAGCTCTTTCTTACCATCGCCATATTAACTACTGACATTATTATTTAACTCCCTATATTTTCCCATCCCCCTACTAAAACTATGTAAATCATCCCCTATGTAAATATCCCTCCCCCTGGTTGAAAAATAACCATAAGTACCCCGGGGAATTGTTCAGTTTATCTGAAACTTAGCAAGAACCCTCATGCTGCCCCTTCAAACCATCTTCCAAATACAATGGACTCCCTCCAAAGCATAAAATCCCTTTTTTAGGTTATCGGACCCCTTCCGAAGCCTGAAATGCCTTTCTGACCCACTTACTCACTCGTTCCGACTGCAACAAACCCCTTGCCAACCTCCTTAACTCTTCGCAAATCCTAGTAAGCCAGCTCGCATCGCAAGATCGCAATATTCTCACCATATAAGTTATGACCCATCAGTCGTGACCCGATGCGATATCGCGACATCGGCGATCGGCAGTTGCAAGCGTCGCATGTCCAAATAAAATACCTTCCCGTTCCCCGCCGACGCGATATTGCGATCGCATCGGAGGAAGTTCATCGCATCACCTTCAAGTATGAGCACCCCACCATGTCACATCTGTACCAGGACCCACCGCTGACGTCAGCAGGCTGACACCATCCGTCGTACTGCTGACGTCAGCAGCCAAGAAATTGAAAATTCGCGTAGGAAAATAAATCGCACTTCGGAGCTCCGGAACAAGAAACAGAGGCAGTTTTTGATGCGTGATTAGCGCGAAGCGCTAATCACGCATCGCTGTGGGAAATAGGCCGTTTTAGCGAATCTTTGGGGAATCTTTTGATTCCTTGGCCTGTTTTGCGCCGAAAAAGCCCGAAATCGCCCGATTTCGCCAAATTAATCCGGTTTAAAGACAGCAAAGGACCAATGACAGAGATTAAAGTGTATCAGATCAAATCATCAGGGAACAAGCGTGTCAAAGAGAATCAGCAGGCGGCGGAAGCCATCAATGTAGCGGCAAAGAGTATCAGCGAAAATCTTAAGCAGCGGCCCAAAGCAGGAGAACATTTAATACCTTCCAGCAAAGTCAGAGAAAGAGGGAGAAGCCACTCAAAAACCCTCAAATCATAATTATTGCACATTTAACTCGCACCAGAACAGAACTACAGATCCCGAAGCACAGTTACTCCAGCAGCACCGCATCGAGCCTCCAAGGGCCACATTGCAGTCTTTTTTATTCAGTTGCCTCTAGTGCAGCCTAGAGGACTTACCTGCATTTAATTCCAACAACACTTAGTTTTTAGAAAAGCTTTTCTAGTAGACCTGTTTAGGTCAATTGTAATAAATGACTTTCTGATATTTTACTTATATATACCACCCTAAAAGATGGAGTAAGGGGTTGGTTGGTGGTTGAGTCGAGGAAATTGCTTAGTCTTTTTCTCGACATTTTCTCCAAGCAAAGACCCGCACTGTAACTGTCATACTTTCTATAATCAAAGACTGCTGAAAGCATGGATTTCGAAACTGCTTGATGTGTTTAATGGGACGAGGAGTGATTATGGAATTCCTGTGCTTCTACATGGTTCAATAAGTGTTTCTCAACTCTATTAATTTTCATGTTTGTTTTACCACCATTCCGCTATCTAAATTGCAGAAAAGAAGAATAGCTTAGGATTTGCTTAACTACACCTTAAGTTCAATTTCTGCATTTTTTCATGTTTTCATCAGAAATAGCTATGAACATGTATACTTAAATGATCTTGTTTACGTTGTTTCTTTCAAATATGAATGAGAGTTTAGGAATTCTTAGCTGCTCCTAGATAACCATTCATCCACTTCTCCTCTTTTTCAGTCTGATGAAATGATTCTCCTTTGCCTTTCATCTCTGATCTTCATTCCATCCTTTCAGTAGATTGATAATTGTATCATGTGTGGCTATCTCTCTCCTTAATCCTCTTGTGACCAAGAAAACGCAATAGCAAGCCTTAATCCGTGACTCCATGCCCAATGGTTTGAAACTTATCACATCTTACCTTGCCTCTTTGCTTGAGATTCCTACCTTCCATCCAAACACAAACAAAAACCCCTGAGCCCAAAACCTAGCCTAAAATCATCAACGAAGTTGAATCATTAAGAGAGAGCCCTCTCTGATTGCAGGTGGGCTAGAACCTGCAATCCAAAGATTGGTTTGTGGTTATCTCGGCCGTATCCCTAAACAGGAGCCTAGGGACAACCTGAGTGATAACACGATGAACACTGTTTGGAGGATTTTTCCCGTGTTTTGCAGTGTTTTTCTGTGTAAATAAAAAACGACCATTTTTGGGATTTCAAAGGCCCGATGACCCATTCTGTTACAGAATAGGTGGTCGCCATCCCTGAAGGCATTTAGCAATGCTTGCTAACGCTCAGAGGGGGATCTGAGCGGACAGAGGCCAAGAAGCCAAAGAGCCCGAGAAGGAGAAACGAACAGACAACGCCAATTGGCTTTAAAGCCACAGAAGACAAAAGACAGAGGCAAGCAGTGCTGATACAGAGAGTTAGTGAGGAGAGTTTGTGTACTCAGAAATATTTGGGGGATCCAAGTGAAGCCTTCTTGTTTTGTATCTGTTGTGTGAGACTCAAATTGAGCTCACTTTTTTAAAAACTCTACTTCTGAAGACATAATAGAGAGGTCACCACTAAAGGCTGGACCAGGAGACATAGCCCAGGAGTGTTGGGTGAATTCCTTATTAAACTTGTTGTGTTTATGTGTGTTATGTGTGTTTGTCTATTATGTTCTTTAACTGCTTCATTGTCTATGTATTTCGCAATCTTATCGATTCATTGCACAAAGTAACATAGGAAAATCCATGCACATGAGTTTGTAATACCTTAATAATTGTCTAAGATCTCATTATCAGATTAAGTGGTATCAGAGCTTTAGGTTTGCTAATGTTAGACAAGCTTGTGCTGGATTGTTGAATGCTAACTATGTCAAGGCTCAAATTAGGAGAAGGAGAACTGGTTGATGCTAACCTAGAAATTTGAAGAGTCTATCCTAGGAGGAAAATGGAAGAAGAAATTCCCTTGGAATCAGACTCTCAGTTCATGGACAATTTCATGACCATGAGAGCGATGGTGGAAGAAATGTATCGGGAATTTAAGAAGGATCGAGGTGCAAGCACCTCAACACCCGAATGAAGCAAAGGAGAAGAGGAACCTCTTCTATTTTCCCATTCAGAAGGCAAAGAGAAAGGAGAAAAGCTTCTTCTATCCACACCTCCTTCTAGCCCTGAAAATAAAAAGAAGAAAACATCTTTGATTAAATTAGATGTAAAATTTGATTTGCCAATATATGATGGAGAATTAAATGCAGAAAAGCTAAATATCTGGATTAGACATATTGATGTGTATTACAGGGTGCAAAACATTGATTCAAAAAGGAGTAAAATTCAGCTGGCTAGCCTTCACCTTGGAGGAACTACCCTAGTGTGGTGGGAAGGCAAGACCCAAGCTGATTTGAAGAAGCATGGTAAAATTATTTCTACTTGGAGTGAATTCGTTTCTGTCCTTAAAAAACAGTTCTATCCACTAGCTTATATGCAGCAAGTGATGATGAGTTGACAAACGCTTTGCCAATTAAAGGGCCAAAGTGTACAAAGCTATACCCAGGAATTTAGAAAAAGAGCTTTAATTCTAGGCATTTCTCTAGAGTCACCTGAAACTTTGTTGAAGTATATAGGTGGTCTGCATAGCTATTTGAGGCACACCATTCTCATGTTTAATCCTACTAGCATAGATGAGGTATCAGTTCAGGCTACACATATAGAGGATAGAGGCAAGAATGTGAACCCAGAGACTGGGGGATCATCAAAACCCACTGCAAGCAAAAATAAGGAAAAGAAGAAGTAGAAATGGAAAGAGAGGAAAGCAAACGCTATACAGAAAAACAAACCTTCATGCACTCACTGCAAGAAGGGTGGACACGATGATGAACACTGTTGGTCTTTGCATCTGGAGCTGAAACCCAAGAAGTTCGATGGCAAGAAGAAGCAGACTACTGCTGTTATTCAGAAAGATTTGGGGTCAGACTTAGGTGATGAAACAACAACCACAACTACAAGTATAAAAGGTAAAAATTCTAAAGCATATACTAGTAATTTTGTACAATCTATTGATAATGAAGAAAATGAGAGGAAAAGGCATGAGCTTTTTCATATTAGAGTTATTTCCAAGCACCAAAAGATTGATACGTTATTTGATAGTGGTTCACAAGTAAACTTGATTTCTGAAGCAATTGTAAAGAAGTTGGGACTACTAACAACAACTCACAAGAAGCCATATCCTTTAGGTTTGGTATGTGATAAAGCAAAGCTACAAGTGACTAGACAATGTAAACTTAGGTTTGCTTTTGGGTCAACTTTTGTAGATGAGGTTGAGTTAGATATAGTTCCCTGGATATATGTGGTATTGTTTTAGGAATTCCTTAGTTGTATGATAGAAAAGCCATTTTCTATAGAACTGAAAATAAGTATCAACTCACAAAAGATGGAATTGAATATATTGTAAGAGCTCATCAGCTCAAAAATAACTACACTTTCATTAACTCAGGGTAGATGAAAAGAATTGTAAATTCATGCAAGCAATTTTTACTAATGGTTGTAAAGGAAAAGAACCCTGATAAAACCAATGTATTTGAAGGCTATGATGCTAAACATAATGTTGATTTAGAAAAAGTTGTTTCAGAATATGATATCCTATTTCAAGAACCTAAAGGTTTTCCACTCAAAAGGGAAATAGTACATGATATTCATTTGCGGCAAGATGCTCCATTGCCTAACATCGGAATGTACAAGTTATCCACTTTAGAGAATGCATAGATCAAGAAGCAGGTACAGGAGCTACTCGAAAAAGGGTTCATAAGACTAAGCACATCACCATGCAGATCTCCAATCGTGTTGGTGAGAAAGAAAGATGGTTCGTGGAGGATGTGCATTGATTACAGAGCACTGAATAAAATAACGATCAAGAATCGTTATCCTCTTCCTCGCATAGATGATCTATTAGATCAGTTGAAAGAAGATGTTTACTTTTCCAATTTGGACTTGCGTAGTGGCTACCATCAGGTCAGAGTTGCAGAACAAGATGCGTGGAAGTCTGCTTTCAAAACAAAGCAAGGGTTGTATGAATGGCTAGTTATGCCTTTTGGCTTAACTAATGCTCCTGCCACTTTCATGAGAGTCATGAATGATGTACTCCGACCTTTTATTGATGATTTTGCAATTGTACATTTAGATGACATTCTTGTTTTCAGTAAAACATGGGAAGAACATTTGAAGCATGTAAAGCAGACTCTAGATGTTTTGAAAAGAGAAAATCTCCATGTTAAATTATCAAAATGTGAATTTGGCAAAACATCTTTGAATTATTTGGGTCATATTGTAGGGGGTGGTGAATTGAAGATAGATCCCTCTAAGGTCAAAGTCGTTGTGAACTGGCCTAAACCCAAATCTTCTACAGAAGTTAGGAGCTTCCTAGGAGCAACACAATATTGGAGAAAGTTTATTGCTAACATTTCCTTGATTGCAGCTCCCTTACATGCTTTGACAGGATTGAACAAGGTGTTTCAATGGGGAGGAAAACAGAAGAAAGCATTCGGCACCTTGCAAGAAACAATTAGTATAGCACTAGTACTAGCATTGCCAGATCTTCAAAGACCATTTGAGATTGAAACAAATGCCAGTGACTATGCCATGGGAGCAATGTTGATGCAACACGGTAAACCCATATGTTATCATTCTGAGACATTTAATTCTACAATAGTTAATTATCCCACATATGATAAAGAATTGTATGCATTAGTGCAGACTGTGAAAAAGTGGAAACATTACCTATTGGGCAAGGAAACAATTATACATACTGATCATCAACCACTTCAATATTTACACTCACAAACTAAATTGCAGCAATCAAGACACTATACGTGGATGGGTTTTCTACAGTAGTTTCATCTAGTCATTAGGTATAAGAAGGGAATACACAATAAAGTTGTAGATATGTTGTCCAGACCAATCATAAATGCATCTACTATACTTAAGCATAACTCAGTAATGCATGAAAGCTACATTGAACAATATGCTCAAGATGTAGATTTTAACGATGTATATGCAACTTTAAGTCATGGCGAACAACTAGAAGAATTGGATTATTATGTTAAGGACCAACTCTTGTATCATTTGGGAAAGTTATGCATTCCTCAAACTGAAAGAGTTAACATAATCCGAGAATCACATACTTCTCTAATATCAGGTCATTTTGGTGTAAGTAAAATAGTTGCACAGTTACAAAGATTTTGTTATTGGCCAAGAATGGATGAAATCGTTTCTAGATATATTAAAGGGTGTACCATGTGTGCTAAAAGCAAGCCCAACAATAGAAAACTAGGCTTGTACACTCTACTTCCAGTTCCTTCTAGTCCTTGGGCAAGTGTTTCCATGGACTTTGTTGGGGTATTGCCAAAATCTAGAAAAGGTCATGACTATTTATATGTTATCGTGAACAGGTTCAGCAAAATGTGTATTTTAATACCTTGTAATAAGCAAATTACAGCTAAACAAACAACAAAGTTGTTCTTTCAGCATGTATGGGTTCATTTTTTGGGTTACCCACTTCTATTGTCTTTGATCGAGATTCCCGATTTGTTGGGAAGTTTTGGTCAAGTCTATGGGAGTTAATGGACACCAAATTGAAGAAGAGCACAACATTTCATTCACAAATAGATGGACAAACAGATGTGGTCAACAAGACAGTGATCCAGTTGCTCAGGGGCTATTGCGGCAAGCATCCCAAGCTTTGGGATGAATATTTGTGTCATGTGCAACAAGCTTACAACCGTGCTAAACACTCTTCTACATAGAGATCTCCTTTTGAGACTTGTTTTGGTTTTATACCAAGGTCTCCATTGGATTTTGTCTTTAGTAAAGACATAGTAGTTGATGGACATAGTGATGTGGACAAAGCAACCAAGTTCATTGAATAGATCCAAGAAGTTCACCAGGAAGTGCAAGAACAACTGGAAAGGAGCCAGGCCAAGTACAAGGCAAGGCATGACAAGCATCGAATTAAGCATAGCTTCCAAGTTGGTGATCAAGTATGGTTGTACATAAGCAAAGACAGAATGCAAGGTGAAGGTAAATGTTGAAGCAATAAGGTATGGGCCTTTCAAGATACTTGAGAAAATTGGTGAGAATGCTTTTCGCCTTGATTTCTCAACTTACATGCACATCTATTCAGTAGTTAATGCAGAGAACTAGAGACTATTTGAACCTTCATTGATTGAAGATCCCGAAGAGCAAAGTCAGTTGCCTTCTATTGATGATCTGTTGCTTGAATATCTTAATGAGTTGCAGGAAGATATAGTTCTGGACATGAAGGTGAGAACTATGCATAGAGGGGATGTTGAGTACCTCAGAATCGGACTCAAAGGTTCAAAACCAAGCAGTGCAATATGGATAGAGATTGGACAAGTGAGGAAGTTGTATCCTCACTTGATTGATGCTTAAAACCCACCTTTTGGTGGTCCAAAAGCTTTTTCCATGGGAAGGCGTGATCCAAATGGATCCTAGAAAACCCTCTAAGTCTTCTAAAGATCAAAACTATCCTATAAGAAGAGCTTTTAGAAAAGTTGGATAACACTATCTGGAGGCAAAAACATGAAGAAATAGTGGAAAAACACAGTATCGGCGGTTTAAAACTACTTTGGATGAGAGTCGTCAGATCTGGCCAATCAACGGTCTAGATCTGATTGGCATATCACAATTGGCGGAAGCTATTGGAGGCTATCACATAGATATTGCGACAGCGATCAGTGCGGTCAACAAGGATTGTCGATCAAGCACGCAGATCGATGGCCCAAGTTGAATCATGATATCACAATCGCCGATTACAGAGGAGCACTTACAAATGGCCCGAGGGTATATGTGATATGAGATTGCGATCAATCACATCGCAATATTGCATCAGAGCTATGCAAAGGATCGGGGTTGATAATAACTATGACTGTGATAAACTGGACCCGATAAAATTATAAACGATATTTGATCAATTTTCAAGTCCGATAAAAGGGATTTTTTAGTGTAAATCGCATTTTAGTTAAATAAACGAAAAACAAAAGAAAATACACCGATGTGATGAACCGGACCCGAAAGGGTTTGTTAATGCAAATATATATTATTTCAAGTCCGATATGAGCATGATTTTCATGTTTTAATGTATTTTTAAATATAAGAGGAAACCACGAAACAAGCGGGATTTCGGGAGGACCAAAGGCGGTAAGAGGTTTTGGCAGGGCTCCGCTTGAGCCCATACACTGGTTGCCACATGTCTAGGCCCTGGAAAGAGAAAACTACCCTTTTTAGGCAATTAACCCTTGTATGAATGAGCCGCCCAAAATGAACCTCAGCCATTAGATCTAGATCTCTCAGACCAACTATGGAGATGCGATAAGCGATATAAAGGTGGACTTGATAGAAAAATAGTGCAGATTTATGAATATTTGAAGTCCGATGAATAGTGTTTAGCGGATTTTTTCTGTGTTTTGCAGTGTTTGTCTGTGTAAATAGAAAATGACCATTTTTGGGATTTCAAAGGCCCGATGACCCACTCCGTTATAGAATAGGTGGCCACCATCCCTGAAGGTGTTTAGCAATGATTGCTAATGCTCGGAGAGGGATCTGAGCAGACAAAGGTTGAGAAGCCGGAGAGCTCGAGAAGGAGAAATGAACAGACAATGCCAATTGGCTTTAAAGCCATAGAAGATAGAAGACATAGGCAAGAAGTGCTGAGACTTAGAGCAAATAGAGATAGAGCGTCAGTGAGGAAAGTCTATGTACTCAGAAATTCATGGGGGATCCAAGTGAAGCCCTGTTGTTTTGTATCTATTGTGTGAGACTCAAATTGAGCTCACTTTTGTAAAAACTCTGCTTCTGAAGACATAATAGAGAGGTCACCACTGAAAGCTGGACCAGGAAATGTAGCCCAGGAGTGTTGGGTGAACTCCTTATTAACCTTGCTGTGTTTATGTGTGTTTGTCTATTATGTTCTTTAACTGCTTCATTGTCTATGTATTTCACAATCTTATCGATCCATTGCAAAAGGCAACATAGGCAAATCCATGCACATGAGTCTGTAATACCTTAATAATTGTCTAAGATCTCATATCATATCAAAACTAGTGCAACTCCTTCTAGCCTCAATGAAGCCAACTGGATCTTTATGTCATCTTCTTGAAGGTTCTTAATTCTGCAGTATACCTCCAACTGTCGAATCCAGTTTTACAACTTTTCTGCATTCACCTCTCCATTGTACATGGGAAGTTCAAATTTTATGCTCAATTTCAGTAACAGAGTCTTTCCTTTTGGGGTTTTTGAATGAATATAAGCAGTTTCAGTGGTGGTAGTGGAATATGATGTTGTATGATATGGTGAAGATGATGAGGAAGATGATGAGGATGGTGGAGATGGAGGTGGATGTCCACCATTCCCTTTGGAATCCTTCGTCTCATATTTTTTGTTCTCTGAGCTTCCTTCTCCATGTGGAGGTTTAGAACTCTCTCCAACCATTCTAGTGTTCCTCTCTTCATAGAGGACTTTAACCATCCCAATTAAAGTGAAGAAATATTTCTTGAATTCTTTCTCTTCTGAAGAGGGACTTTTGGGCTCTCTTTCTCTAGACATAATGGCTATGGATTCAGGCTCAGAAATTGGTATTGCTTGTACCTCTTCAATCTCAATTGAAGGCAAAACTTGAGGTGTTTCAAGTGCAGTTAAATTGGAACTTTTGGTGGTGGATATTGTGGCCTTATGGCTCTCCTTCTTCTGGGCATTACCTTACGAGTTGAAACCAATAGCTTCCCTTCTCCTTTTTGCAACTTTAACCTTGTAAGAATCACAATTTTGCAACCATTAAAACCCTACTTGCACAAAATCAAGCAATCAAGCAATTCAACATTGTGCTATGATACCAACTTGATCTATTTTTGTATGATTAGTTTTTTTGTGCTAATAACAATTACAAATTTATAAATATGTGCTTGCTTATTGCTTCTTGTGTTGAGGTTTCATTAGCTGTTTGTGCATACAATCAGGTAAATTTCCTTAAGTTAAGAATACATTCATGAGAAAAATAGATTCAAAAACAAATATTGAATAGAAAACATTAACAGTGTAGCAAACCATCAAAGAGACACATTAACACAATTTTTTGATGAAGGAGTTCACCCCTCCTGGGCTACATCTCCTTGGTCCAGATTCCATGGTTTGGGCCTTTGTATTACCTCAATGTGGAAAAAATGTTGTTTACAAAGCTCTATGGCTCCTGATACCTGCACCAATGTGTTTATAATGTCCAAATTAGATAATAAAACCTCTTTCTGAGCTCAATTTGGTCGAAAATTGACTTCTATAGAGCTAAGTCAGTCTTTTCCTACATTTTCTCTTCTAATTCTGGAACATCTTTAGTTAATGCCGCTGAATTTGGTGGCAGGCCCGAATTTAGGGGCACCACCGAATTTACCACCATATTACCTCATAGTTAATCAAGGCTTACCTACGCTTAATTAAATTCAAAACCGGATTAGCTCCAAACAACCCGTAACCTCTGGTGGCTTAATAGACTTGGTCACATGTAATGCTTATGTCGCATTGAATGTTGGAGCAGAAGCATCATAGTTAACTGAAAGTTTGAGGTTGTGGTGTTCACATGCGAGTTAATGTCACAATTTTGGAGGATTCTGTTACCTTGACCGCTGGGGTTATGTATCATTCACATGCAGAACCGTAAGAGCAGTGGTTTGGATAGCCAACGTGGTAAACATAAATGGTGACAGTTTGTTTATATTGTGATCACATGGGGACCGTTAGAGCAATGGTTTGGATTTCCTTCGTTGTAACATAAAATGTTGTGGTTTGTTTATATGGTGTTCACATGGGGGGGAGGGCTGGCCATCCCCTAACCGCCAACCTCAAAACATTTACAACTCAAATATACACCGCAAACACATTGGGTAAGAAACATTGTGTAGAGGGGTCCATTAAGGCATAGATTTTGCATGCAGTAGGTCGTGGGTTCGACCCCGACTTATGCCAATAAATTTTCCTTCAAAACATAGACCACTAACCCAACTCTTAGGAGGTGCCACTTGGCGGCCTCTGAGCTTGCCACATGGCATTCTTCCCTTGGCCCAAAAATGAACCAATAAAAACATGCCAACAAACCACTATACAATCCAACCAGATAATGCCACTTGTTGATCCTTGATTTTCCATTGACCAATTTTGACCATGCCTAGTCACGTGCCACGTCAGTAGTATGGACTGCTGACTGTGCAGTGATTGGGCACTTTTTTTGCAAATTTCGCCCATTTAGCAAAGCAATTAGAACACAATAACTTTCTCATACGAACTCGATTTTCAATGAAATGAGTTGTGTTAGGATCTTTTTCTGAGACAGACACGGTCGTTTAGGTTTCAAGCCATTCTGGGAACTTTGATTTTTGAGCTAAATAGTGAGCACCTCATCAGAAGAAATGAGTTGTAAGGCATACAATGACGAAATCATACATGCACAATAGAAACAAGCAGAGGTAAATGCAGTGATACTTTCAAGTTTGTCAGAATTGTAGTGATAGGGACCCCTTCGGATCAGCCATGGGTAGGAGGACAGAACTAATGGGGCATATGGAAGTAGGTCTCATGGTGAGTACAGGTTAGATAGAGATGACATGATCAGAGATGGCAAGTCCCTGGATACTCCAGATAGGAGAGGTGATGGGCGCATGTATGATTCTAGTTCTAGTTCAAACAAGAATTATGATCGACATCATTATCATCCTTACAGGAGGAGTGACAGGGGATATTTTCCTGACAAGTTTAAGAAATAAAAGCCACCTGTTAAGCCCCTATACCAATAGGTGTTATATGTCATGACTGACTTGATCTAGTTCTGAAATATGTTCATACCTTTACTTGTTGCGAAGGTTTTCCATATTTGTAAATAATCAAAAAATTAAACAATTAAAAAATCTAAAGAGGGGATGCCCTAGAAAAAGAATAGAAGGGTAAAAAGAATAAAGAAAAGGTCAAAAAAATGAAAGAAAATGAACCCCAACAAAAAGAAAATACCATGAAAGTGTGCAAGTCTAAATGCCACTACTATTTACTTTTATGTATGATAAATATTGTGTGCAATTTGTCACCTATGCCACAATCCATGATAACCAAATAGTTTAAACTTGGTTATTCCATGTTTTCAATTTCATGTTTTAGATATAGAGAATAAAGATCTGACCAAACAGTTTAATCTTGGCAGATAAATAGATAGGTAGAGTGAATAAAAGGAGCTCAACATTTTAATTTGAGCCCTTGGATGTAATAAGTGTAGACTTAGATAGGCATCACTATGTAAAAGAAAAGAAAGTTTGAAAAGGGTTTTCCAGTCTAAGTGCACCCTAATAAAGAAGTGAAAATGCTATGGTAAAGTAGGTAGGGTAAGTAGATGATGGTTGCAGAATAAATGTGTGGTGAATGTTAAGTTTAAATGCTTAAATCTTTTACTTTCATCACTAGGCAAAGGCATGTATCACATGGAAGGCACATCAATATTCAAAGTCACAATAATTAACCTCCCATTCATTTCCCCTAAATTTTCACTAATTCCCTAAGTGCTTAAGGTAATTGCCAGAGTTAGAGGGGCTCAGAGCATTTCTCTGACTTTTGGAGGGATCTGACCCTCAGCCCAATAATTGGAAATGCGTAAAGTACTTAAGTCCCTTTCATCAACATTACCCCCCCATAAGATCACTCATTCCTTTGATAAAACTTTTCCTAAGTAAAATCATATTTTACTTAGGGAAATTGAAATAAATCTTCATAAAAACCCTTTTATCAAAGACCTCACATTTGATGACTCCCCCTTGAGATTGCATTGTAAATACCGGGACCTTTACCTCAATAATGCTGATAATATTGGTCTATGGGAATCAAATCTCCCAAAGTACCAATTTCCTTCTGTGCACATATTCCCAAACATTATTCACCAGTGTCATGCCAATTACGACCCTAATCTCAGTGCTATAATGTCCCTTAACCAGCAAATCCTTTTTACCATTACAGCAAACTCCATCAATGAAATATTGTAGTTTCAACCTAGTCAGAACCTTACCCCTCTGTCTATTGTTGATTTACTTGACAAATCTTCCAAACTATCCAGCTCAGAGATCACCAGAGTTTGCCAAATATTCATGTTAGAACAATACATTTCAGAAAACCCTCCACCCTACTTGACAACTTCTTTTACAAGCTTAGGGAGGGATATTATTACCATGATTGCCTGTATTCTTGGTTTCTCAACCAATGAATATGTGGATGAAATGACCTTTGCTTATATGACTATCTTCAACCCTGGCTAGCCTCCTGCTTCCAAGTATGACTATGGTGCATTCATAGATGACAAAATCCATGATCAGTTCATGAGATTGGAAAATGAGAGAGTTTTCAAGTATTCCACAGTCTTGTATCACCTTTTCCTGTATTACCAAACTGCCAAATTTCTATTCTCTGTGAATAAGCTTGATACCATAGGTAATCCCAGATCAGTCATTTTCTGGACTTCCATCTTCCACTATTCATACACTTCTCCCTATTCATACAATGAATTCATAGATCAATTTGTCTATTCTGTAACCGCCATGCTGACAGGACGTTTTCCCCCAAGAATCAGTGATGATATCAAGAGAATCCTGCAGCTATCAAAGCAGTACAAGATAGGTGACTGGTACTTGTACCAGAATCACACTGAGATCTAAATCTATGGTTGTGAGCTCCCTCCTTTCAAGCTGCCTAAAATGTCCTTATGAGATTGTTTGCCTTGGAATATTACAGGCAAATGATAAACTCTGACCAAATTCATTTCACCAAGGCAAAGAAAAAATCCCAATTGAGGATCAAAGACCACTTAGGCCCATTTGTGTGCAACAATAGAGAAGCAGGGAAAAGAGCAGAAGAAATCATAGAAACAACAATGAAACTAAAGAAAATCTTTGCTTGGACATATGATCCTCACAGTTTCATTTGTGATAGGAGAATGAAACATAAATTGTCACCCTATATCCATCATAGAATCCATGAGATAGAAGAGTATGCAAATTTGAATGAATGGATGGAAGGGACTTTGATAGAATAGGATAGTGATCAGGTTGAGGTTGACAATGTGATGAAAGATTTGGAGAAGAGACTTGACCTGGACTCTTTTAAACAGGTGGCGGCAGAGTCTTCCCAAAGGCCAGCCTAGGAAACCAGGGCTCCCACCCACAGCAGAGCCTTCGCAGAAGGAAACTCAGGAACCAAGTTCCTCAACAGCAGAACAACCAGCTACATTAGAACAACTAAAAACAACAGAACAACCAGAGAAATCAGAGCAGCCTGAGATATTAGTAGAGTTAGATCGACCATAGCCACATCCAATTCAGACCAACATGGGAAATCCCCCAGTAGTGCAGACTCCTCTGAATGAGGAAAAGAACTTGAAAAGAGATAGGGAAGTTGCTAACCCTTCTAGCAGACCTAAAGATCAAACCTTTGCTAAGAGGCAAAGGTTGAATCCTTATTCAGAGGAATAGTTCATTGGAGAAACTACAGATAGCATGAGAAAGGAAGGAACATATATTTTACACACAGGTGGGACACCCTCAAGTTCACAGAGGCAAGAACTAGAAAGATAGTAGATGATAGAAGTATCATCTCTCAGTTCCTCATATGAGAAGACATAGACATAAAGGGAAAATTCAAGGAAATAAAAACAAAGAATGAGCAACTAAAGGCTCAAGCCTATGCTCAATATTTAAAGATGGCCCCTACAAACCATACCAAATTGATGTCAGCTTATGACATCAAAGAAGTCAAAATGCAGATGAGATTTCTAAAGCCCACAGTACAACAACCCAAGTCATTGGCAGATTACTTCAAGACTGATTTTGAGGTCTTAGCTAAAGACATCCACCCCATAGACCAGATAGAACTGCATAAACAAACAAGGGAGATGGTCTATTCTACACTGAATAGCAAGGAAATGACGGCACATAGGTTGCAAAATTCACTGAGCAACACTACTGCCCAATTGCAACTAGAAAAGGCCTCCTCATAGGCAAAAGAAAACAGAATCAAATCATTGGAAGATTTAATAATTGAGTTGGGCCATGACCCAAAAAATCTTAAGGCAATAGAAGGCTTAATTAAGAAAAAGAATGAAGACATAGCTGCACTTAGAAAACAACTAAAATTGCCACCCCACATACACCCTCAAACTGTTGAAGTTATTGAGAAAAAGAATGATGAGGAACTTATGGATTTGATCCTCAAGTTGAATGTGCAATTGAAAGAAACAGAACATGAATTGGAGAAAAAAATATAGTCAAGGCAGAGTGAGTCAACCACATAGCCTCAAACTATAGTGCCAATAGTTTCAAAAATAGTCCCTTCCACATTGGCATTAGCTTTAGCACCAAATATTCCTTTGGCAACAACCACACCAGTGGAAGTAACGTGTACATCACAGGCAGGTACAATAACACAGAGCACAGAGGACTTGATTAAGTCAATGGAAGAAATGAGACTTCAAGTGATAGAGATACAAAAAGTGAAAGAAAAATTCATTACTTTGGAGCAGAAATATGATATATCAAAGTTTAATTTTGCGGAATAGATGAGGAAAAATAAAAGCATGGCCTAACAAATTAAAGCATTAGAGAAGGACCTGACATTTGACAGGCCTTTGACAGAGATTAGAAATATATTTTGGACCAATATCATTGATTCCATCAATGATATTTGGTCATCCATTCAAGTTATTTTTGAACAAATTGATTTGGTTAAGCCCGCTCTTGAAGAAGTCCGAAAGACCAGAGAGGAATTGGGCAGGAAACCTGAAGAAGCTATCAGACTGATCAATTTTCTAAACAGTAAAAACAGGCAACAATTGGAGCAATTAGAAATTGAGGATAGGACTGCTACCATCCTTGAAATAAAGAAAGTGTTGACCAAAAGGAATCTGATGCAAGGCCTGGAATGTAGATGTCAAAGCATGTAGGAAGACATAGATGAGTTCATGAGGAAGTTTGACATCTTACAAGGTAAAGGACTCCCAAGTCCTTTAGTCATCAATGATAAGCTAATGATTCAGATTGATTACATCAACAAATTACATCAGCAAGCTGACCGTCAGGCTAGTTCATCTGTAGTCAAGGCATTGCCCACAAGGAAAGTTCTCTGTGATGGTTTGGAGAACATTTTTTACATTGAACATGAAGTGAAACACCTATTCACAGTCCAGCCTAATTTTGTAAAATACACTAAAGCAGATGAAATCTACAGGAAGTTGACAGGGATGAGTATACCAAAAGATGATTGGTGGAATAACATGATAGACACCCTATAAATTACCATGGTAAACAGTGAGGTATATAGAAGTATTTACCACAGTAAATTTTGGTAAAAAGGGTGAATGCTGGTAAACAAGTAAAGAGTATCAGACACAAATGAAAGAGTATCAATGAAAAGATAAAATCAGATGTCCAGCACAGAGTTACTAGCATGACAAAAAGATGCACATTCATAGGACCTGCCTCTAGCTCCTTCAACAAAAACAGCGATAGCAACAATCAGTTCACATTCTGTTTCTACATTCGAGACCATCTGCCTCTATATTCATGTAAAAGATATTTAGTTCTCCTAGAATATATCTCTCTTAGTTAGCAGATATTTTGATGTAAACATTTGTATAAATACTTCCTCATTCGAAGTATTGAGGGTGGATTCTTAGACATTTCTATAGACAATTTACTTTGGGAATTGAAGTGTTGTTGAACAACTTTTGTATGGCTAGCTGGACAAAGTAATAAAGCAAAGGACTTTTACAGGATACCTGTGTCAAACGAGAAACAAATAAGTATTCTATATCTTGTGTTTTTACAGTTTTTCTGGTTTAATAAATATCCATATGTGTTTCATATCTAAATGATAAACGAAAAATTATATTTCAGAAAGAGCTTTATTGCATTTTGTCTTTAAAATCGTTTATTTTCTTAATGTTTTCTTCTAGGCTATTATAGGTAGGGAATTCTTAAGTGCTCCTTGTTTTCATAGTTTATCACTGTGACCATTTAACAAAGAATACTTAATTGCTTTTTGTTAATGAGGAGCCCCTTTTCATCATCTTGAACCCTGTTGAAGGATTCTCAGTTGCCCTTCCTCCTTGTTCAAGACCACTTCACCCATTTGAAACTATCATTTGTTTTTTGTTTAGCTATCTTGTCCTATGAATTTATCCTTTGTTAAATCAACCTGATCTAGTTAAGCCATCTTCAATTGACTCCATAGCCCAATGGCCTGAAATAACTTGTTCTATCCATTTGCTCTTGAATTCCACCACCAAACAAAATCACAACCCCCCAAGCTGTCATAACTAGCCTAATATCCCAAAAACAAAGATAAATAATAAAGAGAGAGCCCTCTCTGAGTATAGGTTAGCTAGAATCTGTACTTAAAAGATTGGTTTGTGGTTACCTTGGATCCCTTTCCTTCTTCCAACAACTTCAAGGAAAATCTGAGTGATAACACCACCTACATTTGATGGAGAGATGAAGAAATCACAAGATACAAAGGCATGGTTGCTTGGTATGAGGAATTTCTTTAGGTTACATGATTACTCAAAGAACATGAAAGCTAGAATAACTACATTTAGTCTCGAAGGTAAAGTAGATATCTAGTGGGAATATGTGAAGAATGTCAGAGGTATTCATGAGGAGGAATTGACTTGGAATGACTTTGAGCAACTATACAAGAAGAAGTACCTATCAGAGAGATACTTTGATGGCAGGGAAAAATAATTCTATGAGCTAAATATGGGATCGATGATAGATGAGGAGTACACTAGTATGTTCTTGGAGCTACTGAGGTATGTTCCTTACCTCAAGGAGGAGAAGGCCAAGATTCAGAGATTCACTAGTGGGTTACCGATTGCATTCAAAGACATGATTGATTTTGATGAGCCTAGATCATTGGAAGAGGCCATCTGAAAGCTAAAGCATTTCTATGAGTAATCGAAGCACAGATCTAAGACTAAGCCAAAATGGAATGGTAATGCAAGGAAGAAAGGAAAATGGGACAAGAAGTGATCAAGACCTTAGGGTATAGATAATAAAGAGAATGCAAAGCCATATAAGAAGTTCAATGCAACTGAAAGAGGACTGGGACATCATTTGAGGAGCAGAATAAGGATACAAGCTGGAAGCCTATAGAGTGTTGGACTTGTGGCAAATATAACCGCAGGAGAAATTTTCCACAACATCAGGGTGGTAGATCACAAATCTACAATGCTCAAGGGGCACAAATAGTGGGAGATGTTGGACAAAGTATTCCTAGTATATATGCAACACTGGATAACGGGCAGGCAGACTATCAGGTATCTATCATTGAGATGGACAGTAAACTTTGTGATCAAGTTGTTTCTATTTTGATTGACCCTGGATCTAATTGTAGCTATGTTAGTCGTGACTTGGTGGATAAGTGTGGCTTGAATAAAGAAGTACATGCAAAGTCTTGGTTAGTGCGGTTGGCTATGGGTACAAAGAAGCGAGAGTTCATCATTGGGTAAGAGCTTGTACATTTGATTTGAATGGTATTCCTACCTCAATACATTTGAATGTATTACCATTGGGATCATACAGTATGTTGTTGGCATGGATTGGTTGTACCTTCATAGAACCAAGGTGGATTGTTATGAAAAATCCATTGAGTGCTTAGATGACAATGGGGAACAAAGAGTTTTACGGGGTAAGAAGAAAGAAACATCAATTAGAATGGTGACAACTATGCAGGCCAAGCGTAGTCCCAGGAAAGGGTGTGTGTTATTTGTGGTGCAAATTTTTAGTGACAAAGGTAAGGAAGTTGAGGATGAAAATATTTTGAGTAGTTACCCAATAATTCAACAATTTCAGGATGTATTTCCTGCATAGATTTCAGAGTTTCCACCTCACAGGGAAGTAGAATTTTCTGTTGAGTTGGTGCCAGTGGTAGCTCCGACATCAAAGGCACCTTACAAGATGAGTACACCTGAGTTGGTAGAGTTGAAGCTGCATTGAAGGAAATGTTGGACAAGGGATACATTAGGCCAAGTGTATCACCTTGGGGCACACTAGTATTGTTTGGAAGAAGAAGTATGGTACTCTTAGGCTATGCATTGACTACAGGTAATTGAACAAAGTGACCATCAATAACAAGTATCTGTTACCTAGGATTGATGACTTGCTCGATCAGTTGAAGGGAGAAGTAGTTCTCTCGAAGATTAATCTGAGATCCGAATATCATCAGGTACACATTAAAGAGGACATCTACAAGAGAGATTTTTGGACCAGGTATGGGAATTATGAGTTTTTTGTAGTTCCAATAAGTTTGATTAATGCTCCAGCTACTTTTATGTGTTTGACGAATAGTTTGTTGCGTCCATATTTGGATAAGTTTGTTATTGTATTAATTGATGATATATTGGTATATTCCAAGAACGAAGAAGAGCATGTTAAGAATTTAGCAACAGTGTTGATATTGTTGAGAGAGCATCAGTTGTATGCTACTATCAACAAGTGTAGTTTCTTTCAGACTAAATTCCACTACTTGGGACATGTGGTTTCCAAGGAAGGCATAGTAGTGGACCCAAAAAAGGTAAAAGCTATCATGGAGTGGGCATCTCCTAGGAATGTGGATGAAGTGAGATCTTTCATGGGGTTAGCAGGTTATTACAGGAGGTTCATCAAGAAATTCTTACAGATTTATTATCCTATCACATCATTGCAGAGGAAAGGTAAGAAGTTTGAATGGATAGAGGAGTGTGCGGCCAGTTTTGAGCAACTCAAGTAGTTGTTGACACATGCACCAATTTTAAAAATTGCAGATATAGACAAAGAGTTTGTAGTATGTACAGATGCTTGCAAGGGAGGACTTGGTGGAGTCCTTATGTAGGATGGATAGGTGGTATGCTATGAGTCACAAAAATTGAATGAGCATGAGCAGAACTACCCGACACATGATCTTGAGTTAGCATAGATCATACATGCATTGAAGATGTGAAGGCACTACCTTCTTGGTAGGAGGTTTGTATTGATAAGGGATCACAATGGGTTGTGGTATCTATTTGACCAACCGAATCTGAATGGAAGGTAGGCTCGGTGGTTTCCCACTATCAGTGAGTTCGACTTTGAGGTCAGGTATATCAAAGGTAAAGAGAACATGGTGGAAGATGCTTTTAATAGGTGGATACATGTAAATCACATAGCAACTATGAGCTCTTGTGGGACAGATTTACAAAATAGGATCTTACAGGCAGGTCAATAGGATGTCAGGTATAGGTACAGGTAGTGGTACATGTACATGTGTAGGTGCACGAGATGTGGACTATTGTATCACGACAAATGGATTGGCTAGATTTAGGGACATGATATATGTGCCAGATAGTAGCGAGCTCAAGAAGGTGATATTGAGGGAGTTTCATGCGAAACCATATTTAGGCCACCCAAGTTATCAGAAGATGCTGACAATAGTGAAGAAATTCTATTATAGGCCAAATTTGAAGAGA
The DNA here is from genome assembly GCA_000404065.3 of Pinus taeda. Taxonomy (NCBI): domain Eukaryota; kingdom Viridiplantae; phylum Streptophyta; class Pinopsida; order Pinales; family Pinaceae; genus Pinus; species Pinus taeda. Next base: position 115,690 of record APFE030248665.1, read on the forward strand.
GATATAGCAGAGTTTGGGGCTAGGTGCTTGGATTGTCAATAGGTGAAGGAAGAGTGTAAGCATCCAGGTAGACTGCTATAACTAATTCTGATTCTAGAGTGGAAATAGAAGGTCATTGCCATGAAATTTATCACAGGTTTGTCGAGGATAGTGAGACAACATGATTCCATTATGGTAGTGGTGGACAGCTTCACAAATGTAGCGCACTTCATTACAGTGAAGTGTACATTCTCAGTGAGTGATGTAGCACAGGTCTTCATTAGGGACATGGTCAGATTGCATGGAGTTCTGAAGAAGATTATGTCAGATAGGGATGTGAAGTTCACTTCCAAGTTTTGGAAGGAGTTATTTGTAGGTTTGGGCATAGAGTTGGCCTTTAGTACAACTTATCATTCATAGACAGATGAAAAGATAGAAAGGTTCAACAGAATATTGGAGGACATGTTGAGGATGTATGTGATGCATTAGCAGCAAAAGTGGGAAGAGTTTGCTTACAACAATGGGTATCAGGAATCCTCGAGGATGAGTCTATTTGAGGCATTGTATGGGCAGATTTGTAATACTCCCATCAATTTATGTGATCTAGTTAACAAGGTGTTGATTGGACCAAACATGTCGGAATACATGGAGTGGGAAATGCAAGTAATCAAGAAGAAACTGAAAGAAGCACAGGATAGGCAGAAGAGCTATGCAGATCAAAATAAGTTTTTCAAGGAGTTCAATGTTGGGTAATAGGTGTACTTGCAGATCAAAATGAAGAGCTTCTTGTGGACTAGATCATGTGCCAAGTTGGCACCCCAGTTTTGTGGACCTTTTAGGATTATTGAGAGGATTGGGCCAATAGCCTATCAACTTGCACTGCCTCCGACAGTAAAAGTCCATGATGTTTTCTATGTGTCATTGCTTAAGAAGTATGCTAAAGATTTTGATAATGTGATTGATTGGTTTGTATTGCAAGTTGAGCCAAATGGAGAATTCTAGTCGGAGCCTCAATGTATATTGTAGAGAAATAGGCTCATGCTCTAGAATCGAGCAATCGAGCAAGTTAAAGTGCAATGAAAGCACTTTGGGCCTGGTGAAGCTACATGGGAGATGGAAGATCATATGGGGACTACGTATCCTTCCTTATTCGTTGATTGAGTGGGTGTTTTGGTATATGTCTTTGGTACATGTTTTGGTGATGTTTTGTATATGGATGTAAATACTACCATGAGTTATGTTATAAATCTCCAATAAGCGGTATGGGTGTCATGTATTTATGATGTTATATTTTTTATGTTGTCATGTTGGTTTGATTCTTAGCAAGATAATCATTGTAAATACTACAACGAGCTAAGTTTTAGAGATCCATGGGAAGTATGTTGTGCTTACAACAACCTTGTTGGTTGTGGGTGCTGTTGAACACCGAGGACAGTGTTCCCCCAAAGGGGAGGGTTTTGTAACAACCCTAGTGAAAATTCCTTGTAATAAAAGTTAATAAAGGAAAAATAATAACCAAGGTTTAAGGGGCACATATTCCAAGTTGAATGTTGGGAAAAAAAGCATAGTGATGGGGATCACTGGAGATTAATTAATGGCTAAGGAAATTGGTAAAGGAAATGACTAAGGCTTTGGAAAGGTAAAGTGGAATTTTGGCACGTTTATTTATGAAAATAATGAAAATTAGGAGAAAAGGGAGGCGAAAGGTCACAGGTTGCATGTGAGGAGGAAAATGAAGAAAATAGGGGCCTCATTAATATGGGGATCATTTCACAGACTTTTGTCAGTTCAATTTGGAGTTATCTCTCTATTCTCTCTCTCTCATACTCTTGGACACTTATAGTTTTCTTGGATCACTCTTGGAGGAGTGTGGCATACTTGGAGTTTTGGAGCAAGAAGGCAAAGGAAGAGCAGGAAAGCGCAAGAGGATATGGGATCAACAACTATAGAGGGATTTTATTCTAGATACCGAGTTGCATGTATGTTTTCCTCATTAGTTTTGGCATGCATGGCATATGCATGTGGTTCATTGGTCATGATCTACCATTGACATGCAGGATTGCCTGGATTGATAGTGGAATTTCCTAGCCTTTCCATTTCCTAGATAGCCATGGTGTTGTGGTTTCATTTCTTCATTTTTCTGGTTGGTTCTCATGTTTTCTTTAGCTTGGGTTGAGTTACTAGTTCCTGGAAGCCCTGGTTGGACAAACACTCTGGAAGCCCTGTAACAACTTGGGTTGAGTTACTAGTCCTGGAAGCCATGGTTGGACAAATGCTCTAGAAGCCCTTGGTGGGTTGAGTTACTAGTCCTAGAAGCCCTGGTTGGACAAGCACTTTGGAAGCCCAGAGTAAGTTGTGGGTTGAGTTACTAGTCTTGGAAGCCTTGGTTGGAACAAATGCTCTAGAGCACTAGAAGGCTTGGGTAGAGACCAATCTGGTGATGGTTTTGTGATGTTCAACCCTGAGGTGGAATCAATGTTTAATGGGTTGAGGTTGTTTGGCCTATGGAAGTCTTGGATGGTTTGATTGATGTGTTTTATGAGATCCCACATTCATGCTTGGAATATGGCATGGGGGTGACTGGCTGAAGATAGATTTGGTTCTATGTCTATGGTTGGGTGGTTCGTGGAAGTCCCACAATTAGTTGGCCTTTGAATCATTAATATGAGGTTATTTCTCCTTGTTATTTCATGAGTATTGTACTAGTTTATATGTGGACGATATGGATGTGATTTCCTTGGTATTTCTGTTCCTATTATGCTGGTTACGAATATGTATTATGATCGTGGCTATTTATGGCTCTCAACATTTGTTTACTTGTAAATTAATGAAAAATGTATCTATGGCCTAATGGATGAAACTACATGTAATGTGTTGAGGCATCAATGCTTCTTAGTGATTCTCATATGAGTATGAGACCCATATGCTCAAATTTGTTGTTTAGACCTGTAGATTACATAATTGTGACATGTTTGACGAATTGTCTGTCTTAGCTAGTAGGGTTCCAGTCAATCCCTTGTTTAAGTAATTGCATTTGTTTCCTTATTATGTTGTTACCTTTCAATTCTGAAAGTGTCATTGAGTTCTGGGCAGTGACCTGGGCTCTAGACTTGAAAAAGTGGCTCAAATCCCAGAGACACATGCACAACACTGGGTAGAAAAGTCCTTGGACACATGCATACCCATGTTGTGGGATCATCCAGAGCCTCCTGGATGCATGCATGCCCATATCAAGGGAGAATCTAGGTGTTTAATGGTCTAAAAACTTAGTTGGTCTTAGGGGTTGGTTACCTAAGTGATTGGGATGGCTCCTAGGAGTTCTATTGCGGATGTGGAAGTTTTGTATGGTGTGTTTACATCAGTTCCACTTCCTTTACCATGGTTAATTGGGTAGATGTGGGAGGACGGTGTTACATTATGAGTGTTAGACCTCCTTGTTTCCATAATTTTGTTTTCAACTTTTCTTGCCACCCTGAATGCAATTTATAATGAATTAAGTTCTTAAATGCAAACCTCATGTATGATGCTATCTTTTAAAGTCCCTATGAAGACATCAATCATATGCTCCTCTGAAATATCAACTACCTTGATATTCAATCTTTGGAAGTCCTTAATGTGCTCTACCATTGAACCCTTTTGTTTGAGATTTATCAATTGGATAAAGAAGGCATTTCTCTCTGTATCATCATAATTTGCTATCAATTCCTCGGTAAAAATTATTGAAGTGACTAGTGTTTTCTAAGAACAAATCCATCCATACCATACAAATTGATCGGGTTATAAATATAAAGATGCAATTATTACCTTTTTTTTTGTGTTGCACATCGTGTAGATCAAAGAATTGTTCCATTTGTAGTATCCATGTTACTAGATCCTTGCCATCAAACTTCCTCATATCGATATTTGGAATGTGGATGGTTTTAAACCCAACTTTAGAGTCTCTAAAATCGTAATTCATATTCATTTTTTCCTCATTATGATTTTCATCAAGTACCTTGTCACCACTATGATGCATTCCTTGTAGCAACTTTGTCAAATCTTTCAAGTCCCTTTTCATTTTTGTTTTTAAACCATCCTTCAAACCTTCCATGTATGTTTTTAAACCATTCTTCAAACCATCCATATTAGCTTCCAATTCATTTGTGGTTACTCATTGCGAGAGCGAAATTTGTTGCACTTGATCTCGCAAGTTTGATATATCATATTGAATTTATTCATCTTCTTCATGTGTCATAGTAGAGCTTTCTGGTTGCTTACTAGGTGTATCCATTTTTGTGTTTCGAGGTATATTGCAACCAAACAATGATACTTATGTTTCACTATGCCCTTTGAATCACTTTAAACTGATTTTCAAACAAAAGTTATGCAAATTTAAAAAAATACACATCTTTTTCTTGCTTTTAGGAGTTTGATCTTGAAATTGTTGTATCTATAGTTTTGGCCTCCCAATGTCTAAAATTTCATCTCGTGGTATCCCTCTATGTCCTCTTTCCAATGGCACCAATTAGACCAATATTGGTTTCTTCAAGGTAATATGACTTGCTTATGGACTAGTTCAGTAGAGTGAAATTATACAGAAGTCCACGTGTCATTGTTTTAACCTTCAACCCTGAAATGGTACCCAAGAAACTAAAATCTATGAAATTTTATCCACCTTTATGAAATGAAATTTGTATGCCCGAAACCAAAGTTATGACAATTTTCCCCGAGACAGATATTTGAGACAGAATTTTGGAGCATACAAAAACCCCAACTTCCTTGAATCATATCTCCGAGAATGTAGAAAACCGAGCTCTGAAATTTTTCCATGATGTTCACCAAGATTTCATATCCACATGTTTGAAATTTCAACTTATGAAGCTTCGTAGGAAAAAAAATTATAGGAAAAATTCCAAGATGACCTATTTGAAGCAGCGAAACCCTAGGATCCAAAGCTCTGATACCAAATGTTATGTAACCAAGTCAAAATAAAGAAAAAGAGATAGATAAATGACTTGAAAATAAGCCTCTTCAAGGGGGAAACCTCCTTTTACATCATATAAATGAACAATTCTTGGATGATACTAATGACAAGACCTCCTTGGTATATATACGAGTCTAAAGGGTCACAATATAATAAGGGCCTACATAAAAATAATAATTTAAGGGAAAAATAATAACAATAATGGGCTTCTATGGGGCACAACAATAAAAATATGGCGGCTACATGTGCCACAACAATAACAATATTGGGGCTACATGTGGCACAATAATAACAATATGGGGGCTACACTAGTATTATAGAGACCTAACAATTGGAGGCCTAAGCGAAGGCATTGTACACTTAATAAGTGATTGTTAAGCGTAGGGATAGAATTAATCTAAGCCAAAAGCACATGAAACTAGAAGGAATTGGTTTAACCCTCTTCAACCCTGTGACTAGGAATTGTGACCAAATGCTTGCGGTATGAGAAAATTGGGTTGTCAATGAGGAAGGACTCACAACTCTCGAATGACACTAGAACCTTAGAAGTCCCAAGGGGAGCATCAAAGGAAATTTCCATGTAGTGTCTTTGAGATGACATGGAAAATGGATCCCATTTGGTGGGACCATTAATAACGCTTGGTAGCACCTATATTTTGTGGGACAAGTGGCAAGAAAAGTGTGATGATGTGTGAGATCACTTTAGGCTTCGAACCCCAGAGGTTTCAAATGGAGCGAGGTGGTAATTGTTGGGGTATTATCCCTGGGCTAATGTGGCTTGATGGAGACCACCGGTATAGGTGGAAAATATTAGGACCACATAGTTGGTCGAGTTGTGTTGAGGTGTTGGTTGGTGTGGAAAGATCCAAGTAATCCTGGGAGGGTTGACCCCAGATGGAAAGATGAGGGAAACAAGATTTATATCTGGGGTGAGTGTTTATGGGATGATTGGATGTGTTAGAATATATTCTATGGGAACAAGTACTTCGGTATGTTAGGTCAAGTGCAAAGATGGAATTGCCAATGTAGCTTAGAAGGAACACTGTTACACTGAATTTTGTCACCTTGACTATCTGCAGTTATATGGCCCCATCAATAGCCATATTGTCCTCTTTGTCAAGCCCCATACCTCTGCTCTTCATGTCAAAGCTTCAAAAGAGAGAAAGTCACTTAAAAACATGCTTATCTCTGGGTACGCAGATTCTCTCTACCTTGCCTGCGTGTACGCACCCCAAATACACTGTACCTGCGTACTTATACGCTCTGTATGCTAAAGCTTGGGTGCATACCCCTGTAAAGGTCAAAAGGCGCGAGTTTCATCTTTAAAAAGTTACTTGTGGTCACTTCTAGAGCCTTCTAGAAGAGTTTTTGACGTGTATTGAGCGCCTCCAGATGGTTCATGCATCCCTATGATAGAAGAGCTTATCCCATCAAGAGAGGAGCTACCCCATCCAAAAGAGGGAGTATCCCATTGATGTTGGAACTGAATAACCTCCTCTAGAATACTATAAATACAGGCATTGAGCCATGGGGGAAAAAGGTTGAAAGCTAAACATTCTAAAGGGTAAATGTTGCTGGAATTAGGACTTCCATTGTTGACTTGTAAGGAGAGATCACTATCCTTCCTTGTTGCCATAGTAGGAGTGGGTGAGCTTGTCAAAGTAGAGGAAATCTCTTGCTGGA